>JAULBU010040729.1:0-14506 GCA_032358235.1 Odonthalia washingtoniensis | reverse complement strand
AAGCGCCCAAAATCACGAGATCCCACTTCACAACCAGCCGTCATCAACTGACTTTACGATATCCTTCTTCAAAACCAGACGTCTTCAATCAACTTCAATGTTTACCAACTACAACATAATACGTTTATAATCAACTATGTCGTCATCTTCTGCATCTGCATAGCAAAAGTGTCTCATGAATCGCTACCTCCCAGAAAGAGGTGAAGAACTATTCCACAAGCTGGTTCTTGGAGAGGAAAACGTCGTCAATGAGGCCGCAAGGGGTATAGTTCCAGATGTTTCTGTTGAGATGTACTGTCTAGATGATGATTCCGTTGAAGTGGTGAAGTCATCCCCAGGGTGCCGCGGAATTGATTGTTCGGATATGAGTGAAGTTCTTCTTGGTACAGCGAAATTGAGGGCTCGAAGTGGAACTAACTCTGGGAGTGTAGCAAAACGCACAAAGGCTGCACCGGATGACATATGGGACAGAATAGAAATAATAGATGTGAAAATCAAGGCGATGCATAAGGAACAGGAATATACGTATTATGAAAACAATGGAAGTGGTACTAACCCAGCAATCATTCGTGATTTGAAATCAGAAGATGGTGTTCATTGCTGGGATTCTCAAGGGATGAAGGTTATTGCATTTAAACGCGCGAACAGGGATGGTAATAAGGAGACCGATAGTAGGAGGTCTGTTAAGCTTTCAGACTTTCGTCTTAGTAATTCTGTGACTCTAGAATTATGGCTTCGAGTAGGTCAAGTCAGAAACGACAAGAAACCTCTCAGGGATGTCAGCACCAAGCATCGTGATACATTCGTTAAATCTTTCGAACAAGAGCGGTATCAAGTTGGTTTGGGAATGACCTCTGTCACTTTCGAATTTGAAGATGTTGACGGAAATTTTACTGGTATCTTGCAATTATGAAGTCAGGAAAGAGATAGAGTTGTACTGAAGTCCGACAAGTCATTAGTCATTGTGGACAGTAGACATCGCCTGTCCGCACTTCAGATTATTGGTGGAAAGGTAATTTCAGAAATAAATTATGCAAGAGATCGTATTCGTGTCGCTCTTCTCGTACGCACCGACAAGCAGACCATGACATCGTTGGAAGTTTTAAATATCGGCAGGTCTCGAAACATATCGTCGTCGAAGACAAAAAAGGACATTTAGGTCATTGACCTCATCAACAGTGTCATACGATATGCTGAGACCTTTACCAAACAATATAATATACCGTTTGAAGAAGCGAGGACAGTGGATATTTCGAGGGACATGTAAAGGTCAAATGTTTTTGATTTGAAAAGTAACTCAACATAAGAACGGTACAGTCGTGTGGGTGAGATGCTTGTAAAATTCAAATATTCCATGGCAAGGATCAAGAACATAAAGCAGTTTGGAACTGGGCAAGATTATGATAAAAGAGGGGTGACGTACTTGGACAGTGGAATTATCATCAACCGTACGGATGAGACTATAATGTACCTATTGGATGCAACTGAAGCTTATTTTGGGAGCTCAACAAAGGGAACGTTTGATGCAACTGTTTTCTATCGGATTGGTAATAATCTCTTAAAGTCTATGCAGCCTTTGTTGGAAGCAATTGCGGACGGTGAATGTGATTTACCAGAAGAAGAAGTTCTGAAGACAATTCAGGAATTAATGTACGTTGTCATCCCAGACACACGAACAAGAAAACACACTATACATGCGACCTTTTGCAATCACATGCGACTTTTCAAGTATGGCGTTGGAAATAGATCCGGAAAATTGGCTACCCGTACAAGTACTCGCCATGACATATTTGTCAAAAAAGTAAGGCAGTTCTTTTTAAAAGAAAGTAATAACGGTGGTAATATAGGAAAGAAAACAACAGGAATGGGTGTCCATGGAATTATGCCAGCACATACGAGAAGAAAAAAGGCAGCAACGTGAAATTATTGACCTACAGAGTAGTGACGAGGAAGGACCTCGAGCGAAAAAACAGACGGCAAAGGCAAAGAATCCCATATTTTCCGACATGGAAGAAGACATGTCAGAGATTGAGGCATCGGCAAGTGGTGGAAGGTAAACATCAACAAAACGTAACTTTTTACCTGCCAAGTCAATATTAACAAAACGACTAGGTAGAATTCCAAGGCCATTGCCAAGGTGTACCAAGGCAAATGATATTGGCCCTTACGATAACAAACCACCTCGAAAGGTTATGACAACGGGATTTATTGTTATGTGGAATAGAATGAACAAGATGTGTAGAGATGTAGTGACCATTGAAGAAATGGTACGACACCGAAGACACAATGTAACAGAGGATATCGTGAATGGAGTTACGAGGGAGCTTAGAAGTCAAGAAACACGGGCAAGAAAAATAAAGATTGACAGGACGGACGGAGAAGGCAAGAAAGTAGAGGGTGTGGCAATTTTATACGATACGAAGACTCTGCTGAAGTCGGCACTAATCCCGGATTCTCATCGTGCACACGTTTTTTAATTTATGATCAAATAGTAGCATTGAGAGATATTGCTTGGACTTGGTCTACTTACATGCAAGCAGAACATACGGAACTTATCAGAGATCGCACAGAATCGGAGAAATGGGTACATGCAATAAGAAACGTTGAAGGAATCTGTGGACTTGCGTACTTCTGCAGGAAAGAGAGCCATTGGATAGTGATAGGTAGTGCATTCTGCAGAGTATGTCTGATCCTTTGAACATGGATGAGACAATGAGAAAGAGGTATATGGAAGCATTTCCGGAATACCATGACCTTCCTGGGAAAACTATTGGTGAACTTTTCACCGAAATTCAAAGATGGTTTCCGGGAGAAGAGGCGCTGAAAGATGAAAGAAATAGAGATAATTGGAGTCCAATTATCAACACTGGTATTTATGGAAATGACGAACATGCCAGAAACAATGGCATTGGACGTTACTCCAGTACAATAAGTCTATTTGAAAATCAATTGTAAATTCATCGTCATTATGTATGGATACCTAAACGACGTGCTGCACTGGACTTATGGATTGGAATTTTGTGCGCCTTGTTGAATTTAGATAAAAATTGTAAATGGCCGACAAAAGTTCCAAACGGTGGGGGTCGCTTTCTTATCACAGGTAAGGATTGTCCACCACAACATGGTCACAATGACTTCAAAGTCAGGAAGAGTGGTTCCCTAGGTTACTCCACAATTACAACTGCTAATGAAGGTGTATCGTTATGGATAGCTTCTTGGTCCCATCGTTATGTCCATTTTAGCCAGGAAAGAAAGGACATAATTGAAAGTTGTTTGGAAATGCATGAAATTCAAATCCCCCACAGTCTATTTTCATTGGTGATGTTTACGTCCAGCATGCAGGGGCAGGATGGAATGGAACAGGAGCACTGAGGTATCAAATGTATATCATACCGGACGGTAGCAATTTGAAAGATGCTTTTTTACGCATATGGATGCAGTTTTTGCTGTAGAGGTTAACGGCAATCTGTCACATCGCAAAGTTCAAACAGTCCTTCGAGTTGTCATCATAGCGACGGAGAACCTGATGAAAGTGATTATGGAGCTGAAGATGATCCACAAAATATGGATGATTGGGGAAAGGCAGATATTGAACACCGTTAGGTCGACAATTGCTCCTTGAATGAATTCATCTTTGTTTACCTTGCATTTCTAAGTTTATTTCTACCTATATGCTTAAGTAAATTGTACTTTTGTTCTCATAAACGGTTATAGTTAAACATGTACTACACATATAGTATATGTTCCTGTCATTTTTGCAATGTCATGTATTTACTTAATACAAGATGCCATCGTACTTACACATTTCCGACAACAAAACAAATATGTAAAACTTTTTCCTCCATATAGAGGGCAACAATTTGCAGAAAATTAAATAATTGATTTTTTTCAACAAAAAATCAATTATTTAATTTCCTGCAAAACTATTTCCTCCATATGGAGGCCGAAAATTTTAACATTTTTCAAATTGGGACATGATTCTATTTCTATTGACCACTTACAGTGGACAAATGGACTACTGGTACTGGCAGTAAAAAGTAAGAAATATCGATGAATACGTTGGTCCTTATTAACAAATTATTTTTCCAATATTCTGATTAATCAAATAATGTGACATAGACCGCTATTCCTCTGGATCCGACATTTCACTAGAATAGTAACGAAAAGATTCGTCTGTCATACAACGTATTGCACATACTCGACAGACGTTTCGGCTGATTACAAAAGACATTCCACGTCATGCAAATACAATAAGAAGAAGAGATTGCACACTATACGACAAGCAACAAATGGAAACGGTTCTCAGCAGCACACGGACAAATCCGATGCTCATTACGAAGGACCTGACATGGAAAGAGTATACAGCGATGAGCCGGACTGTGCGCTTCCTGATGATCAACGTCCCTTTGCACCTTCGGAACTGTTCACTGATGTAAAAGTTACTGGTAATCATTTGGTAACGTTATCAGAAGAAATTGGAATTGTAGCTGTAATTAAGGTAATCCGGATGCTTCGATCAAATAATTTTAGTGCAGATGTTGTTCGTAACGACGTAACTGATTGGAATAAATTCATGCCAATTGTGGACAGAACAGTAGATCGGAGTTTAATCGATGACGGATTTCAAAAATTGGAGGTATAAAACAACACTGCATTAGACGACAATAGGGAAGCTTTCCAACACCAAAAGACGTCATGGATATGTTACGTATACAATAGGGATGTCACTAGTGCTACAGATGTGACATTTAGACCTTGTTTCAAATACTTTTTCCGTGATTATATCTCACATCTTCTGCACTCCAAATTATTTGCACAGTTGTACATATCCATAAAAAACCATGCAATGACAAATTACAACTATTCAATTGAGTGGAATCAAAGTAGAGACATGTAGCTGAAGTCCTTCGTTGGAATGTTACATATATATACCGATAAAATAGCAAAACATTTGAAGTCACAATCCTTAGTTCGTTATCCCATACATGCCACATTTTTGTATATGTTAGTACAATTCAGACGTTTTCTAGTAGACTATAGTTATACTTTAGTTGGCTTTCTTCTTGTTGGATTACAAGGATTACAGTCAGAGTAAGTCATAGAGGACCACTGCGACAATAGTGACACAGACAGTGATGATATAATTGCGATTGAAAATCACGTCCTACTGACCTCGTCAGTGTGGTGTCGATATGATGAAATGGTTTCTTTGCATGACGCAATGAATACTGTTCTTGCGCCGTTAATTGTAAATTCCACGGAATGTTTTACAGTATGTATAAACAACGAGATGAAATGGAATTGCTTCCCTGTCATAGTGTCATACTGCTGTGACATACCTGGAAGCAAAGACATGTCTTCATTTCTACATAACTTCACACCCAGACGTCCTTGCGTAAGACGCTTAGGAATTTCAACAGATTTCAATACTGGTCCAATATCTGCATTATCGCCTCCCAGAACCGTTCACTATGTACGGATCAGACGGGATGCCGTTACCACTTTGTTGAAATCAGCAAATATAGCGTCGTCAACAGTAGCAAGGATTTTTTACAAAGGAAGGCACAAAAAATTCAGCAGGATAATTCTGTAGCACCATGGGTGTCATTTCTGGGGAAGCTGGAGAAGAGACATTTTCACCTACTTCCAGGCGTTTTGTAAATGTTTACGTATGAACCATTGCATAACCTTCATCTCGGTACACTGGGTGACAGGTGTTTACCAATTTCAACAAATTTTATCGTACACATGTGTCATATTTATTGAATCATGTGTTCCAATGGAAATCATTGCAATTTTTGCAGAAATAAACATGTTTCAACTGCCGAACTCATTATATTTTAATGGCACATTCGATCAAGAATTTAAATTTTTTTAAAACAGTAATTGATCTAATCTGCCTTTTCCAGAAAAATACTTGATCCAATTTGCCATTACAATGTAATAAGTTTGACAGTATCCATATAGAATGTGGTTTTTGTCGCAGAAAAAGATGTATGAGCGAGTAGACGTGATCCTTGACCACGAGAATATAAAAGTGCAGCAGCTAATGGAAGAGTAGCTTGAGTAGTAGCCGCAATTTCAATACCAACAGAGTTCTTAGAAGATGAAGATAATCTGGGTGCAGTAGGAAGGCGAACTACGATATGACATTCCTGGTAAATTATCACGTCCACTACCACCAGAATTATTATTATTATAATGTGTGCCATTTTCTACTGTATATGGTGCTCCACCTCCTGATATGCCTATTGGAGGATCTTTATCATCACCAAATTTACGAGAACCATTATTACTATTATTATTATTATTGTTACTGTTGTTACTGTTGTTATTGTTGTTTTACTTTGTATATTTGTTGTTATTTGTATGATTGCAATGTGTTGGAATTGGAAGTGTAAGTTCAATTATTTTAGCCCATGTAAATGAACCAGCACCGTCAGCATCACCATTGCGTAAAGGATCACTTGAATTAGCTTGATGATTATGTGTTGGTGAACGCGCTGGAATATTTTGAATACAAGCTGCTGCAGCTGATGCGAGAGATTTTTTCTCAACTGCTGGACTTCGTTTTCTTTACGTAGTTTCAAGTGGTGGTGATAATCACATACGCAGTCGTCAATATTTAGATATTGGTTTAAAAGATGGTGCTAATGGCATGAGTGTGGCGATGTCTATGGAAGGGGTCAAGAGAGTTTTTTAATCACAGCATAAATTGGTAACTTTCATGAACCCGCTTCTACTGTATGTGGACAGAAAAAATTTATCTTCATATAATTTAAAAAATTGAAATTATTTGTACATTCAAAACATTTTCAAATTATTCCTTCAATCAAAAATTTATCAGATTCCCACGTTTCAGTCAACATATAGTACAAGCCGGTTCATGAAGGTTACCGATTTATGCTGTGATTGAAAAAGGAAAATCTCTCGACCTCTTCCATAGCCATTTCCATACCGTCCTCTGTCCAGATACTGATTGGTTTGTTTTGTACTCCCTCTCGGCCAACGAAATAATGACACGTGTCGCGAAAAATGAGACGTTCCCCGTCAAGGTTTGAACTGCTGAGTAGCTGGTCCGAAAAGCGTAGCACTAACTATTAGGCCAAACTGTTCTGAACAGTGGGAGATTGTATTGTTGAAAATTGAATATAGTTTTCGCAGTGACTTACAGCGAATAAGTTATTTGTCATTATTGTAAGTCACAGTGGTGTCTGACTACTTTTCTGTAAGCAGTTTTTCTCCTGAAATTTTGTTTTACTCATGTTCCCTTCAAAAGCTTCCGCTGAGCACATCGGAAAAATCCCTTAAAAATAACAACTAGAAAAGTTCACATCACACATTCCATTCAACTTTTCCATTCTGCTCTGTTTCGGTTGTTGACAAATATTTTCTGTCACAACTACTTTCTTCAGCGTTTTCCACTATTTCTACCTGCATCAATTATTCGATGCGTCGGATACAATGCGCGGATTGATCTCCGCATCATTAAAATTGGATTTTTGATCGTTCAAAATGAGTATACTAACTATATATTTTACTTTGTTTATTATATTAGTTCGAGCTACTTCAGGACATCAATTGATTCATGCACGACGTTTTGTGGATAGTTACTTCTTCACAACAACTCATGTCTTTGATACGGCTCCTGGTGAAGGCATCACATTACTTTAAACAACAACAACAACATATGAAGCGGTCTTTGTCGATGGTGAAACTGAAGAAATAATATACAATGATTCCTTTATGCCACCAACTGGTTCAGACTTGACCGATTATTACCGACATATTTTTCATGTAACAATGCAGAGTTCATATGCTACTCTTATATATTTAATGGATCACGTACGTTCATCGAATGTCGCGATACATTTATTGTTTGATTGATTGAAAAGAAGTCATTAGTATTAGTTCCTGTTGAGACACATCGGTGTTCAAATTAACTTGTTAATTATAACTGTTTAACCTTGAAATATTCCACTATATGTACTTCATTCATCTCGCTAGCTATAAAAATGATATGGCGTCGGGCTCACCTTGTCACGAATTTTGTGACCACTTCACAAAGACGGTTTATGCGTGTGTGATGGATGGTTCGCGAAATCCGTGATCGTTGTTGACGATTACGAGACCACATTACTACCTTACACAATTATCCATTGATAGTTACAGATATGTCACGAATGTATTAAAATAAGCGACTCAGTTTTGATTTATGAGGGGAATGAAGTTGCTCTTCTTCATAATATCCATGACGATAAAGTGGTGTGTGTATATGTCATTCAGATGGAGAAGGGAAGGACTAGACAAGTCGTAAATATGTAAATTAATGACGAGGGAAGCGATGGAACCGCAAATAATACCGAACTACATCATATATGCGGAATTTACCGTTTGTTCTTATTTCTGAGTACGAATCATCTCATTTTAAACCCGTTACATGACTCTATACCCGTGACCGCCAAATCTAAGAACACTTTCTTTCTGAATCAATCGAATATTGAAAGCTTCGGAGAACTGTACATACCTGTTTTCATTAGTACTTGTCATTGGTGCGCGATGGACGGTGCATCTGAAGGATAATAATTATGCTGTGAGAGACTGCTGTCCAGTTCATCGGTGACTTTGTGCGCCCTGACACAGTAATAGGCTATGGATATTTTATTACATGCACTCGATGGCGATCTATACGTACTTTAGAGAAGTTCTGGAATACTTCGTTTGATGAATTGTGAAGCTTAAGTCAATCGCCTTTCTCACGAATCTCCGATGTTGAATTGGATTACAAACGCTCTACTTGATCACATGCGCAGTGAATATCGAAACTAGCGCAGAGAAACGATCGCTGGTGGAGATTGGTAAATTGAAAGATGAAGGATCTATGGTACATTCACTTAATCTATTAAGAGCGCATTTTCTGAACAGCAACATTGGAAGTAACGCCCTGAAACATTTGAAGTCTCCTACTATATGTTGTATCGATGTGTTTTCTTCATCATCATGGGTTGTGCAAAATTCAGCGATGATGTTGTACTCGGCCCTTATTCTGCGAAGCGTTGGAGTTTTTCGTGAAAGAACGGGAGATAATTCGTCCTTCTCATCATCAATATTCAAGTCTTCCAGTGGGACATCTGATACTTTTCAGGGAACGCGTCACTTGAATGGAACGACTGCCTTTCAGTTCTTTTCGATGCAGTCAAAGCTATACCCATTCCTACTACAGAATCTAAATCCGGCTGTTGAGAATAACAGTAGTGGAGACAAGGATCTTTATCATCTAGTGCTGTATCCAACGATATACCTTCTGTCATGCCTTTCCCCAAATACGAACGAAGATCCATCGACCCAATTGTCGATGGCAAGGTTTTCGGATATGGTGAGAACTTTTTTTCACTGGCGTACAGATTATGTGTGAAGAGCCACTGCTGTTTCTTGTGTCGCATTAATAGATGATTTTACACAAGCACCTACAATCTTTCAAAAAACCATGAGCGGTCTTCCAAATGAACCGACGAATTTACCTTTGCAAAAGTGAAACCTTGGGTATGCGTAGCAATAATACAGTATTATAATAATAAATAAAATATTAATGAACACAATAATATGATATAGCGTGTATATCATATCATATTATAAGCAATATACATTTTCAATATTGATGTATATATTCATTGATTGATAACAATAACAGTAATGATTATTCATGAAATTTCAATCATTTCAATCCATAACAGTATTAACTACAATGTATAAATTGATTGATTGATAACAATAAAATCCATGATTTTTCACGACATTTACTTGACTTTCATTCAATAAAATTATGAACTATAATGACTAAATTCATTGTTTGGTAATGTCCCGAACAATGAAAGAAATTACTGTTTTCATTGTTTTAAATGATTAAATTCATCAAATAAGAACTATAATTTAGGTTTTTTATTACTTATTAACCGTACTTTTAAAATATCGTTTCCATTGGATCTTATAGGAATTTTCTATCTACTGTAGGCATACATGCATTAGATTAAATTACTGTGACACTAGATAAAATTTATGAATTCATTGATTTCAAACGACAATAACATAACTTTTTAACATTAAATCTATTAATTTTCAAAGCTTTTCATCACATAGTGTAGAACAAGTAATTTTTCATTGTAGGAATAGGCCCAATAAAAATGATACAGGTTAAAATAATACACATTCCAAATCAGATAGGAATACACAATGTAAAATTTATAAAACTTTACACATTTCTTACATTTCTCAAATTTATTTTCAATGGCACTACTCCAGATGTTATTACAAAATTTCAAAAATTGGCACCCAGTGTACTTCTAAAGCAATCAAAACATGTTTCATGACATATATATAAAGTCTATTCTTAAAAATGAAATGCATGGACAAACAAAAGAGCACAAAACAATTTCGGACACAGCACGTGGCATTGTTACGGGCTTGTAATTCACTTCTTTTTGCAATAGAAAACCAATTCGGTGCACCCGGTTTCCATGTTAAATTTTCAACAAGGGAGAAGTCTAAACAGGTGAACGGTTTCTTCCTAAGTAATTCAATTCGAGGAATATTGGAGGGAGAAGATTATAAATGTTTCGATATGGTTTTCCCTTTCTTGGTAGGATATATTTATAGAGTCACTGGTTACCAGGATGATTCTACTTTGACAAAGATTTGCAAAAATGACACAACATTAATGCAAGATTTGCTATACGACAATAATTCCCTCGGATGGTCACAGGGATCGATAGATGACATCGGGGACAGAATTACTATTCTAAAATTGCAATTCATAGAAACATTTCAGAAACATTGCGATACTGGAATCCACACATTGAAGTTCCATTTAGTAGACCACGTGATAGAAGACCTCTCTAAGTTTTGTCTAAATATTATTGATGCATCACCTCATGCGCACTTCAATACATTCTTCAAACAGTCATATCGGTCTACTTCCAAAAGGATGGCAAAAAGAATGGATGAAACGGTGAAAAATATGGGACCAAAAATTTCAACTATACGTCAAAGTTCAAAACATGTTGCGCTTCTAAAACAACGTTCCATCCATATTTTTATACCTCATTATACAGGGACGACTACTAAAGCTAAGGTAAAACACAGTAATCACCATATTTGGTACGGGACTACGTCTGTGTTTCCGGAACTGAATGCCCACATTCAAGAGGCGAGTTTTGGGGTGGTTGTCATATCTACTAGGCCGTAAGAATTTTCGGGGTCCGTGTAGGTTACATACAGAAAACAACAGTTTTTGCATGGTTACGGATAGCAACTGAAGAAAAAATCTACACAATTTGAAGACAAAATGTATAGGACAATAACTGTGGCATACAGATACTGCATTTTTTAATGTATGAGGCATAGAAATTTACTTACGGACGGCACAGAATAAATGGAAGAAATATTCCGGGTCGACATACGTTGTTTGAAAATAACACGAATGTATCATTGAAAATTTCTTTCATACACAGGAGACTTTTGTGTATGTTATCTAGGCTCGTAACTACACATTTTGTATTAGAGGTTGAATGAATACTTCATATAATACTGCGAAAAATGTAGTTTGTAATGTAAGTCATATTGAATTTTACATTCATGTGCTAAATGTTTGAGTGTATGTACACGACATTAATTCATTCATAACCGTATGCAATCGACAATGGTTCATACATTTTACATTTATTTCATAGATGTGAAAGTGGATGGTTATTGCTTTTTCTGATGTATATACATGTTATATGTAGGAATGATATGATGGCATATGGGAATGATATATAGAATAATAGCAATATATATTGCAATACATGTATACCAATCATGGTATACACGATATTAATATTTTTAATATTTGTGATGTCATGCGATAACAATTCGAACAATTTAATAAAAATAAGAGAAAAGCGCAATAACAAAAAAATGTAATAATGAAAAACTTGATAGACATGAAGCTATGAAAAATTGTATGGAACAAGGAAAAGCGAAAGAAAGTAGAAACTATGCAATAAAAGAAGAATTAGAACCACCATTAGCAACGACCAAGAAACGCATCCAATAATTATATATTAATATATCATGTATATCATGTATATACAGTACAATCAATATAAATCGATTTTTTGGTTCATATCCATTCTCAAACTGTGAAAATGTAAACCATATTTAACTGCATACATATAAAAATGGCATTGATAAATGTAAAGAATATAATAAAAAGTCAGTAAATTGAATATGAAAAGGTCATGACATGGGAATAAGAGGATGAAACCATAAACGGAAGAGGAATGTAAACATACCTATTTACCTGAACCAGGGTGGTTGAAGATGAGAAGCAACCTGTGAACGAAAATCAGAAGAGGAAGTGAATGTAAAGGAAGGTTGACAAATATGAATGCATTTGTACTAAAATGTTTGAATGAATTATTAGTTAATGAATACTTACCTCTGCTAAAAGGTTGACGTATGAAATAATTTCATCGCGATAGGAACTGACATTTACGAGTCGCTGTTGAATGATCGGAATGAGTGAACTGTCATCTTGTCGGGATCATGGTTGCAAGTTGATCGCTTATACTTGTGACTGGTTGATGGAAATGTGCTCAGATGGGGGAAAAGCATATAATGGAATTGTATGAAAACGGCACATAAATGGCTGATTAGTTGAAATTTTAATAACTGAAGAAGGCATACAACGGTCATTTTCCTCACTAAAACGGCAGATCTGAAAAATGTTGAGAAATCGAAAAACAGTATTGCAATTAAAACTTCCAATATAAATATTTAATAAAAAATCAAGTAAACATACGACAGAAAATAATAATAAAATTACACAATCCGAAAATAAAGAAATTCAAGAAATTAAGAGATCCCAAACTTTTAATATGAACGTAAGCTTTCTGTTACGTGTATGCTATTAGCGAAATGGCTTGGTGTCCTCGAAATCTTCAAGAAGACACCAAAAGTATGTGGCCTTAAAAAACTAGGAATTGGAATACAGATGCATGGCATGCAAAAGGTGGATACATCATGATGTATGATACTGGCTCTGAAATATATAAGCCATGTACGAAAAATATTTCATTCGTTTGTGTAATTAATGTATCGTGTTGATAATTTTTAATAAAGCAAAACGTATGTACCTATTTACCCAACTATTGCTGTCACAGAACACAGCTGCATCTTTAAACCGGATAATTCAACAGGAAATTCAACGGAAACATCTCGTATTATCATGAACTGTTCCGATGGAAAAAAGCATGAATGCGGAATGCCGGCTGGAAGTAGTGGAGCTATAGCTAATTTCGTATCGTTGATGACGGAAATGGGACCTGAAATGGACAAGAGCAAAGCTGGTGTGCTAAACAAGTCGGTGGATGTATATTTAAGTATCATAGAATCTTTAGTTGGATGGAAATAAGTGGAAGAGGTTATTAACATAATCTCCGACGCTGACTTTGATGCGAGATTATTCTCAAAGCAAGTACCGTCAGTTGAATACTGTAAAGAGATTACGACTTACATTGTGAGGAATTGTCGGGAAAGGAAGTGAATGATTAAATAAAATGTATGAAAGTGGTGGAGTTGAAATTGAACAAATGTTCAAATAATTTTTATGCTCTCCCTGTCTTGTTTTTATTTGTCAGTGTATCCTGATATTAGAGAAGTAACGTGTGTTATAAAGTAGATAACGTTCAAGTACTTTGTTTATTGAGAGAGTTCAATCTCGAGAATAGTAGCCTATCTGAAAAATGTTATACTATGATTTGTAATGAATAAGGGACACAGATAGAACTAGACTACTTATGGCTCACGTTTTACCATGATTTTATGGATGATGCAAACACATGGGTGTAAAGTGGTTTTCTCTATGGTAGTAACCACATTCTGATTATGGATTTGATCAATGATCATTTCCATAAACACGGTACGGTAAGGTAATTGGGTGGTAACATGGGGAGTAGTTAAATTTATTAGCAGCTATATATAATGTCTCATTTTAAAGAGTGATTACTTGCTATTCGTATCATATACATCCTGTGTTAGAGAGACTGTATTTGGAATGAAATGAAAAGAGT
Source organism: Odonthalia washingtoniensis (assembly GCA_032358235.1). NCBI lineage: Eukaryota > Rhodophyta > Florideophyceae > Ceramiales > Rhodomelaceae > Odonthalia > Odonthalia washingtoniensis. The sequence goes on along the minus strand of JAULBU010040729.1, from coordinate 398 downwards.
ACATAAATCATAAAATTTCCACTCCATATGACGGAGGCGATTTTGCGGAAAATCAATTAACTGATTTCAGTTAACTGATTTTTTTGCTACAAAAAAATCAATTAATTCATTTTCCGCAAAAAATCGAACTCCACATGGTGTGGAAATAGCATACAGTGTCTACCAGACAAATAGTGTAGTGAATTTTTGACTGCAAGCTGTATAAATATACTATCATAGCCGTTACATATAGTTTCAACCTGTGTTGGAACTTGTTCCATTATCAATAGTTAAAGATAATATTGTACTAGGAATTAAAATTAATCTTCAACTTATTGCGATTCATTTAGTGTTCTGAAATCCGATATGGCGGATCGCAGCGGCGCCAGGAAACGTTCGCAAAGATTGTTGGGGTCGAC
>JAULBU010040718.1:0-14507 GCA_032358235.1 Odonthalia washingtoniensis | reverse complement strand
ATTTTTGTATGTTGTTATCTAGCACAAATTACAGCTTTACAGTGCCTTTTTTCTGTCACCGCCGGTCGCTTAGTATACAACTAAGTGCCCGGCACCTCACCGAGTAAACTGGGGAAATTCCTCCATAACCGAAAAAGCGAAACCGAACCGAATACGACCGAAGTGTAGTCAATTAGCTGTTGCTGGCCACACACTGTACATGCAACACAAATTAAATGCACGGTGCCATTCAAAAATCGCGATCCGTATCGTGAACAGCAATGATGTAATTGCCACAATCCGGAAGTTCTACATCATGCCATGCAACAGTCAGTTTCCTGCAACACAGACAATGGACATGACAAAACAGTCCCACCACTATTAGTGTTCCGTACTGTACAATAGTAGACATGGCAAATTTTAGTTGGCTCGGGACTCTAAAACTTTTAGAGTTTCTCAAATTTTACAATTTTCTTTTTCGAGAGATGTATCGAAAGTAGGCAATTTTCACTTTTTTACGAACTTTGTGCTGCCTTCACGCCGAAGAAATGAAGGGAATCCATGAACTATTCTCCATTTCTCCCATGATTTTTCCTCCTCTTTCCAGTGCACTTTTCAGATTTCAAATTGAGCCTGCCATCACTTATGGGTAAAACACGCCAGGTTGAATCCGTACACTGGCTGTCTTCCGTTGTTCGTCTTAAAATCGCGTGCTCTATGCTGTACTTTTTGAAAGTTGTCACCGCCTCTTAGCTCAACATGGCCCTTGTTGGTGCCAGAAAAGGGAGCACAGGCCAAAAGCCACAGAGAAAAGAAAAAGTTCTTTTTTTTGAAGAGTACATGAAATCATGGCCAGTTAGATTTAAAGATAATATTTTTATATACATACATCAAAAGAAGCTTCACCATTTACAATGGGCCAGTGAAAGATTTATCCGACATGCCATCGAAAGAAAAAGTTCAATTTTGTTCATTACCACCAACGAAATCAAATCTGCGGAGGGGCGCTTTCTTCACACCAAAGAAACCAATATTTGATATGATCGTTCATTTCTGTACTCTAATGGAACCGCTATCGATTTTGTCGGTGCACGCCGGGCGGCGGAAAATTTGGACGTAGAAAGATTTGCCGACGGTGGCGCCCTTCGTTTGTACAATAGCTCTTCGCCGGAAGTTGGACGAGTTCCAGAAGCATTTCTTGAAGGCAAGCCCCTTGAAATGACGTTCGCATGATGCATACAGCGCGCGGTTGTCCTGGTGAAGGTCGATCGTCGTGCACATGGAAGCGACGCGGATGGAAGCCATGTGGATCAACTGCTTGCATGGGCCGGCCCCTGCGTACAGATGGCGCAATACCTTGCTGTCGCGTTTGATTATCATCGTCACTGATGTTCCGCGAGGTGCGCGGCGCTTGAATGAAATGCACGTATGTAATAAACTAGGATTATTCTGTCGTGGTCGTGGAGTTGCATTACTTGTACCATCACCGTCATCATCACCGACATCACCATCACCGACATCAACATCAACATCGACTGGTTGCTTCTTTAAGCGCTTCACAATAATTTTATCCGAGTCCAATTTAGTGACGCAATTAAGCTTATCGAATAATTCAACGAGGACGTAAGTACCAAACCACGCATTGCTGGTGGCTACGAGCGCACCTCGGCTCACCGTGTTCTCGTTCCACACGCACTTCTTGAAAGTGAGAGGATCGCGTACAGGAAGTTTCCTGCAATTGTCGAATTGTTGCTTGCTTTCGACGTGGAAGTCCATGTTCGTGCATATGCCGCCGACTCTGACGGAATCTGCATGTATGACGGCATTGCATGGTTTTCGATTACCGTAAAAAGCAGGCAAAACTACTTTGTCACGGAATATGGAAAGCTGTATTAATGTTCCTCCATTTCTCGGGTTGACCAAAGTGAGACATGACTTCAAATGTTGTTGTTGCTGGGTCTGCGCGAAGACCATTGGAAGTACAATGCCATGCACAAGTAATAGATTTAAAATGAAAGAAGTCATGTTGTTGAGGTTATGCGTTGCGTAAGAGATTTACTTTCTTTCTTGAAAGTGAAAAAACGGACGTTCTGTTTTTGTTTTATAAAAAACCTTCTCAAGTTGGATTCAAGTTGGATTGATCTCATCAACTTAGTTGATTCGCGTTGGTGGCTGTTTGCGTTGTGCTGTGTTGTGCTGTGTTGTATGTCTATGTAACTATATATGTATCCGTATCCAGAACAATATCCTGTTTTCAATTTTTTACAATTTTAAAAACTGAAATGTAGTATACAGTTGGACTCGAGACATGGCGATGATGACGAAACGGTGTTATGTAAAGTAACCCATTCACGGCTGGCAGTGCCAGCTTCCTCCTCAATTTCTGTGCGTGTATGTGCGCGGCTCGTATTCGGCAGAATACATCGCGTGTATGCATACATTGTTTGAGTGATACAGTCTACTTTTATAAGCATTACAATTTCAATGATAGTTAGCTCGGAGGCCTGATATATTCCATCCATTCAGGTTATACAGCATTGCATGTTTTTTAATCTATTTAAAAATAGATGGATCCCTTTTCTTTAAAAAAAGGGATCCTACCCAGGAATATAATTAATCTCGAAATGTAAGCTCGAATTGCAAATTGAATCTTCTGCACATAGACAACACTTTCAACAATTCCTTCACCCAATAGATATGCTGCCACCACAACCGATTGTTTTACACAAAAATGTACAAAAACCATTTATTTCACCTCCGCCCCTCATCGGTCGCCACCTAAATTACAATGCGCGTGTGTGTGCGGTGGTTTTCGAAACGGCCCTTCCAACTTCTTATCATTGCATCAGCCCCAACAGTTTTTCGCGTGCCGCTCGCCCCGTCATCTTCATTACCATTCGCCAAATTGGATTGTTCATTAATTGGAATGCTATATAATTTGAGATTCGGAACAGAAATACAATTACATACAAGTTGTCTGCTTAGCGAGTTGAGCAGATTATTTGTGAAAATACGATATGGCCGGGGCGCGACAGTATGAGAGAGCTCAAAGGAGCACTGATGTGATTCGCCGTTGTACTTTTTATCATCGGGCTATGTCAACTTGAAGAGAGAAAATGTAATCTAAATTCTTCCTCATGGAAAATTTAGCAGATCATCAAATATATATAAATATACAATTAAATAGTAATATTTATTAGGGAGCTTTTACGATTAGTACCGAGATTGCTGATTTAAGGCGTATTTCATAAAACATACCCCTAAATACAAATTGAAAGTGACGGAGAGAGTTTTATTCATCTTGATTAATGTCTCCAAATTCAATGCTTAAATAATGAATTCTATGCGTACGTAAACCTTTCCAAACCCCAGCATAGCACACAACAATCAGAGCACAATAATTACAGGTGTGCTCTAAACAGTACGGCGTGATAATATCAAACTACTTGCTCACATCACACCCACTACAATGCATATACAGTACCAAATATGAGTACTGTATGTAGACACATGGAGCCCCGCGTGTAGGTCGTGGAAGATGAGGTTAAAGTCTTCCGCACAAACGCAACGCCGAGACAATGAAAATCCATAGTTTATTGATGCGTTCTCCAACGCGATGACCACCAGGATTGTTTTACGAGTGGACGACTCGAGGTTGGTTTTTTAGGACAGGTTCTATTTTAAACCTGATAATTCAAAATATACTAGTTTGGAAATTAACGGATGATGTTACTCAACGTGGAACTAAATACCTCTAGGTATTGCAAGGAAGTGCCTACGTTGTCAAAAATACTTCACGTGGAACTAATAAGTCTACGTATTGTAAGGAAGTGCCGATGTGTCTACATTTTGTACCTTCATCTATACCTTCATCTATTGACAGAAATGATAAATTATCTACGCCTGAGTCAATACTGAATCATGATGAGGAGATGTGCATATATGAAATATCTTTGCATTGCGAAACTCATGCATTGTCAGTGGAATTGTTCACTGAGGATGTTAGAGGATGTGTATCATCAACAGTAAGATCCGTTGAATTATACGCAGTCTTACTGTCTTATAAAACAGTGAACGAATTCTTCCCTCAAACTCTCAGCAAAGTGGCAGTATCATTCGTTCAGTCACCACATGGCGTGCGACATGCTCTGTATTTCGGCTTGAGGATAGAGGTGTGGAAACTCAGGAAGCCAAACAAATTTTCGTGGAGACAGAACAAGGTTGGATTGGTTTTCATGGATCGTGTAGTAGGTTATTGCAACATGAAGATACAAATATAGAACCCTCGGTGAAGGGGCTTGTAAGTACGGAAAATGGACGTGTGACAAGTTCTGACAAAGTTAAATTGAAAAGAGCGCGTGTTCTTCTATCATCTCGATTACATGCTGCTATCGTCGATTTTATGAACCGTCGCACAGTTCATTATTCTTCAAATTATAACTCATGGCGACCTGTATCACCCTCGGGAGTTGAAGGACAGTCGAAAATCGATGCAGAGATGGGTGACAGTACGCTCTCGGAAACGTCTAACCTTTCCATTTTTCTTGTTCATCCGGTCGTCCTTCTTTTCAGTGAAGGTTCTGATTTGGGAGAAAGCGTTTTCCAGATACGCGCTAGCTCAATACAACCAGTAGCACAAGCTTTAAAAATAGAACGGACACCTTTCCCAGATATAATTCATCAAAACATCAATTCCCAAAAAGCAGTCTTGATACCAGCTCAAGTGTTGCGAACAATGCAAGCGAAAATGAATCAACCAATTCCGCCAGCCGATGAAGCAAACCATCACCCACTCAGCTCACGCGGAGCACCACCTCCATAACAAAGAAGAGAAGAAAAACAGCCTCCACAAGCTCGCAAAAGCTAACGCTAATAAACAATATGTCCCGACAATGAACTCGGGGAAAATGGCAATCGAGATAAACTCCCATCTTTAAGACAGATAGTACAGCAGTAATTTAGACAAAACTATAATCAACACACTGCGTGACCATAACCGCATCTCCATACAACTTAAAATTAATAGCGTAGAAAAAGCGCTATTTTCAGCAACATATATTGAAAGAACCCGCCAGTACTTTCTTCTCTAACAACGTAGGCAGAGTAATGGACATCAACAAAATATCAGAACTTATGAAAGCGGAGTATGACTCGGCAGACCAGCAGTGCGAATCCCAGCTCCGTTTCGACGGACTTTTCCTGAAATAAGTCATGGAGGAACATGAAATAGATAAATACGGCCCCGTACTTTCAGAATTATGTGCATAAATTGACAAGTTGAATCATCAATGTATGCCTATCTTCCACAAAGACATATACAAAACGAAAGTCCTGAACACGGCTGTGGAAGCTCATGAATGGGCAGCATTTCCAATAAGCAGCTAGCTGAGTGGCAACCTTAATTTCAACACTTTATGAACTTCCATGGCATATGCGAGCACTTTGAGAAAGGAGACGAGCACTCTTATGAAAAACAAGGATTATTTTTCCAACATAACGGTTTTTGGGAAATACACTCGGCAACCTCAAAAGTGATTTGGTAACTCCAGTTATGGTAGGAGGAAAGATGGATATTCAACTTTCAATGGCGGTAGAGCACGAAATGACAGAGGACGACAACAAAGAGGAAACTATCGCAACAATAGAAGACCCTTCAATCAAGACCAACGATCGAATTGATACAGATGCGGCTCTTCACCATGGTCCCAGTCCCATAGATGTACCTCAAGATGAATGAAATACTACATCAATAAAAGGCCAATCCACGGTGAAAAATTAGTTTACCTTCATAGCGACATGATCAAAGGTTGTGAGTTGGATACGATAGATAATACTGAAAACGAAGATATGCATGGGTATCAAATTGAGACAATAGATGGTGAGATGAGTAATTTCAACGAACAATTGGTTTAAATACAATACAACGATAAAATTACCGACAACTATGAAAAAAACATTCTGGACGGAACAACTCTAATATCCCATATATCATCAATCCTTTATGATTTTTACATTCAACATAAATGCAACCTTCCACCTCACTCGAAATCCACAAACCGAACCGCAACCTACAACAACAGCATAAATTTAATATTTAACTGACCCGACATCAACTATTTGAAGAAAGACTGAAGAAACGAAAAATGATAAAAACCAAGCTTCTGTGTCGACAGCATTGCACCAGTAATCGTTATTGGAGAACCTTCGCTACCTATAATCGAACACCACTTGCAAATAACTCCATCTCAATCACCATCTTCCCTATCCTTCCGATTTGGAGACGCAGTATTCCAATCAAAAGGCAAAGCGACTTTTATGCTAGAAACACCTTCCACATTGCATAATATAAACATCTATCTGCACGTAGTAGCTCTAGAAGTACCACCTTCAATTGGTTTAGACGTTCTCGAATTTAACGCCCTCATGATCGATAACATACATAAAAAACTTTCCATAAAACGACAAGTAGAGAACTATTGCAACGTTTATTATATGGAATCATTGTACGTTCCTCTGAATCGCTCATCATCATCACATATGCACACCATTTTCTACCCAGCGGAATCATGTAGCATAAACTACACCCACGACGAATCAAAGAGGTTACACCATCACTTCTTCCATTCTACATTTGAAAATCTGTTCAATCTTCTGAAATGCCCTTCACTATGACAAGTAGACCAAGAAACGCTCAACATACGGACGAGATAGCAGCAAACTGCCACCATTGTGAACGGGTTACTTCAGCGCGTCTGCGTTTTCGTTTTTCGTTTGGTTCATACGCCGCTAGATTCAACGAGTGGATATTCATAGATGTATTTTATATCACCAAAAAAACATGAAGCACCGAATTCTACAAGTCATAGACGAATCGAGGCATTTCAGCTCAGCGGAAAGACTGAAGAATCACGAAACCAAAACAATATGGAATTTCTTAATCCGTTTCTGGACAACAATATATACCGTACTCCCTCATCTAATCATTTTTGATCAGGAATCTAGCCTCCGGGAATCTTTTACACGCCTGGCTTCACTCGATGGAATATCCCTTGAAACGACGCGCATCGAAGCGCATAACGGCTTAAGAATTTCCGAACGTTACCACGAGCACATATGAGCAGTATTACGCAAATTCATAATCGAATATTCTAAAGCAGACTTCCAATTTATACTGCTAGTATTAATCAAAAGACTCGCTAGTACCTCTGTCCGTCAAAGCGATGAATAATACGGTACGGCCACATGGTTTACTTCCATTCGCACTTATTTCTGGAGAATACCCAAGATTGGACTTACCAGAGGACTTCGAAAGGCCTACAGAGACCAATGAAACAGTTGAAGTCGCTACACTCATCCGCGCCTGGATGGAGACGCACAAAGGCAAGATGCGCATAATTAGAGGGTTGAAAATGAACATACCAAAAGAGGCTGACTCATTATTCGCGAATGGTAACATGGTTTTGGTATGCGGTAAAGCGGACACTCTGAGAAAAACGGACTATACAATGGTTCAAACAAAGTCTATTTCTACGACAAAACCCAACATTGGTATACATACATGTCAGGAACGATTCAAGGCCACATCTTGTCTCAGTAACACAGTGAAAGCTTACATCTCACCACGCACCATATCAACCTCCTTCAAAAATGACATTAACAACGCGCCAACCACTTTCAGATCATAATCCATAAATGAAGAATTATTCATGACCAAAATAATACAAGAAAGGACCCACTTTCCACTTAAAAAGAAATGAAAAAAGCAAAGATGGATGAAACAAGAAATCTGACTCTTCGTGGAATATTCTGCCCTGTGCTCAAGGATGACGTCCCATAAGAGGCCGAAACTCTTACCAGGTGGCTTGTACTAACGTTAAAATCCACTGTGGATGGGAGTATAATACATGAGGCAAGGTTTTTTATCGGTGGCCACCAGGAAACACTGAAGAACTACTTGTTAAACACATCAAAAACCTTACAGCATTCATGAATACGCTTACTCCTGGCTTTGGATTTAGTTTTTGCCCTCGATGTATAGACTGCAAACGTTACGCAAGCCTACCTTCAATCCGCAACCCTCCTTGCCTGCGACTTATTCTGAACTCATCCGTCCCCGAAATGGACCTTGATCCAAACCAAGGTCTCTAGATCCTACAACCACTCTACGGTATATCAGACTCTGGAGACCTCTGGTTTCACAGCAAGCAACAAAATCACATCAATGATCTTAACCTGAAGCAGCTACGATCCCACTCTTCACCACACCACATTACATATTTAAGAATGTAAGACTCTCCGGACTTTGACGGACGTACGTAGATGACTTTTCACGGGTAGGAGACAGATCCTTTCAAAAACATTCAAAAAAGGCTGAACCCGCTTTTGAAATCAAGCCATCTACACAGCTATCGATAGATTTCTCAGCCTTCCTTCGACGAAAACAACATAATCCACCCAAATCAGCAATACTACTTGTGTAAGCTGGAATAACTAAGCACGGAATCCACCCTCAGCTCCTTCCAGTCGAAGAGAATGCGCCTTGCGTCGCTGTCACATACCTCGACTGACGCACTCTTCGATATATCTTCGCTCACACAAGTGACCGAACAATCCTACAAATCATCACGTTCATCCTTTATCAACCAACTAAATAAGGCTACAAGTTATGTTACGCGACACAGCTTAGAGATATCATTCCCACAACTCAACTTCAAAGTCTTAAATCGTCGGCTACTCCGATGCACCCTTCGCCAACACTTTGCACCTCTCCAGCCAACTAAATTTTATAATCATGCTAACTGACAAGACTCAAATTTTAATACCTCCAGTATTCAAATCCTACAAAGCCAATAGACTCTGTCGGCCTCATTGGATACAGAATTCATAGCATTTACATACTTATTCTATGCAGCCTATACTCTAGCCCCAGAGTTCAAGACAATTAGAAAACAAGAAGTCCCCCTCGACCTTTTCACAGATTCCAAGTGCATTTTTGAAATAATCAGCAAAGGCAGGAGGACGTCTGAGGAAAGACTAATGACAGACGTGGCGGCGGCACGAGACTGTTTTAAAAGGAAAGAGATTTCGAATATATGTTTACTTAGGTCAGAAACCAAAATATCTGACGGCCTCACGAAACATATGGCACAGGCAGCACTTCGAAACATCCATCAAACAATATTCCACTACCCTCACCCTGTCCAATGATTATCCGCCTCACTTCAGATACCTGAAAAACCGAACCTTCCTCTTTTACCATCTAAAGCACAAGAGAGCAAATTACAACTTAATTTATAAATTATTAAGAAAATTCATAAATTTAGAATAAACATCTTTACGTATAGATCGTAATCTCTAAAACATAATTAAAACTGGTATATACATATTTTTCATGTAGAGCCTAAACATATAACAAGTATAACAACTTCTATAATTTAAACTGGTATATACAAATTGTACCATCTAAAACCACAGTCATGTAAAAATATTGCAACATGATTAAGCGACCCTATTCATCATTAAATTGGGATATACATCTTCCTCTAAACCACAATCATGTTAAATTACGACATGAAATTTATGAAAAGGAAACACATTTTCATAGTCAAATTGGTATGTACACCCCTTCCCGAATAATATATTAATATGAAGCTGCCACATTCATCATCATATACATTCATTTTTTCTACTTCAGATCACACGTATTGATCATCCTTGATATATATATATATATATATATATATATATATATATATATATACACCTCACAATCATGCGACATTCCTAAAACACCACTTCATGCACAAAACGAATAGATATGGCACATACCAATACACACAACAACAAGAAATAAGAATAAGAATAAGAATGATATATGTTTATCAAATTCAATGTGGTCAACGCACGAATGGAGGTAGTGTTGAAAGGTGGCTACAGTAGACATACAGAACCAACCACTTCCCGCAGTAATTACCGACTATATAAACATTACAGCGAATACTGTATTCAACGATCCACGTTTACCCTGACAACATCCACCTTATGGGAGCTACTTACACCTGGATCAAGACAATTGCCTGCTTCAAAATACATCGCTCTAACGAGCTACAAGCTCGAACTAACCACAAACTTCGCTCCCAGGATCTATTACCAGTATTCGTGTTCTTGACATTCTCGTTTACTACAAGAATACCAATCGCACCCTTCCTCTTTCTCTTTCCCTTCATCTCCTTACTTCTATTTCACACAATATTGAAATCGTTGTTTTATTGTCACCGAGCAAGTATTGATAACCCAGTCAAGAAGGCAACCAAGTTGTATTGATACAACTTCGCGCGCGTCAGATCTTGCCCAAATCGTGATGCCCAGTCCTCTTAAATCACCTACCTCGTTACATGCATACCTCCAAGACTACAGTATCTACTACTACTCAGTAATGTTCCACACTATACAACATACGGTCCACCCCTTATCTTCTTACAGATCACCTTCCACGCAGTACACCCCCTTTAATCCCATTGGTCTGTATACATCCAAAAGGAGCTTATTTGCATCACCCTATATATGGCCATTCGCAGCTTACTCGTGTCATTATATATTGAGGAATTGTTTTCTTTTACCAGACGACTGAATTATTATCATATAACAAATCTTGCATCATGGTTGAATAGGTTGTGCAATTTTTAAAAAGTGGTGATCAATCTTGATAACCAGTAACTCTATCGACATATCTCGCCACAAACAGGATTGAAATATCCATAAAGTTATAATCCTTTTCCCTCATAATTTTTCGAATATAATTATTTGGGAGGATTCCATTCATGTTCTATGACTTCTCCTTTGTTGAAAAGTTAACATGGAAAACATGTGCCCAAAATTGTTTTCTCTCGCAGCAAGAAGTGAACTACATACCCGCAACAATGTGATGCGCTGCGTCCTAAATGGTTTACCATTTCTCCGTTTGTTCAAGCAGTGTATGGTGGCGTGTGTACTTGGAATATATATACCATGAAACACGTTTCGATTGCCTTCAAAGTACACAGATGAAGGTTGTGCAATTTTTTATACGTAAACATTGAAAAAACACCAGGAATAACCATCTGGGGATCTGCTTACCTACTGTTTTCATATGAGAGACCCATGGTACAATTGAACTGTCTTGGAGTAATTTCTGCCCTTCTTTCAATAAAAACCTCTTCTGTGCTGTTGATGATGCAGCATCTGCGGATTTGGCAGATCACTAGTCTCATTTTTCTGTTTCGTCTGTATTCAACTGTTCTAGACATGGTTATTGAATATTTCCTGAAATATTTTGAGGTTCCGAAGCATTTGAATGTCGCGCGCCTCCTCCTGAACTCCCTTTACTATCCCTTTTTATTGAAATTTAAAATATTAAGTTTAATCGTTAATTGTTGTTAAATACCGTTCTCCTTCCAATTGTTAATTAAGTAGATCCATGGATGTACGCTTTGATACGACGTGCTGACGCTGGCCCTCCTCTTCACTATTCAAGACGTAATAGATTCATTTACATTCATTAGTGTAACTGCTACTGACCCTGTTCATCACAGGTAGAATCTGGTCTCTAGTGAACATCTGTGCTACAACCACCTGCCTTTCTACCAGGTTATGTGCGTGTCTTGACACCATGGTCACGTACGGTAAACCTGGATCCGGTATGTCTGGCAAGATCACCTGTTTGATGCTTCGTGTTGTGTTTGTTAAATCTTATTTCTTCTTCTTTCCCTCTGAAGATGTGGACCTGGACATGTATTTATACATGGATGGTAGTTTCCAGGAAAATGAAAAAATGGAATACACACGTGTACCAATTCATCTTGATTCGATTCATAGTAAACCGTACAGTAACATTCAAGAGACAACAGTGTCTTACACTTGTACCTCAAGTAACCCGTCATCGGTGTATTTTTTCTACGCACTGAATTAAGTTGGGTCTCCTACTGTACTTCTACTTGTAATTTTCCAAGTCACTTGTGTGTCGCTATATGACAACAGTCTCCTCAACGGAGTAATTAATATTGGGCGTGCAGGGTCCTCCTTTTGGATGTCCTTGCTCTGTTATCAAACAAACAGTGTCATCCATGTGTTCACATTGACTCCTGGAGGTGTAGTGGTAAAGTTTTGTAGAACTCCAGATATGTCTTTACTTTCTGATATTTTTCAGCAGCATTAGACTATGAAAGGAAAACAAGTCCATTTTATAGTGTGGTTTATTATATTTTCACATGGAAACCTTCCATTGATTTTTCAATTAACGGCTCAAGAACCATGTTCACCGCAGTGTGCAATGAAACCCCTTCATTATCTATTTTCCTTTACGACGCTGTAAGTTGAACGTGATCGTCAATGAAAATAAGATGATCATCAATTTTGCGGTTGCCAATGTAGTTATCCTCTCCATTCCGTTGAGAATTAGATCCTTATAATCCCACAGGTATGAATAAAACCAACGTATATCCATGGTCAATAATAAAACTTTTGAACGGTACGGTAAAATTAAAAAATGTGACATGTATGGTATATCCAACTAAGGATTGCGACTTTAAAGTCGTGCCTGTTTTATCTGAATATATCCGTAACGTGCCAACACAATAATTCAGCATCGTGTCTCTACTTTGAACCCACTCAATTGAAGAACCTTCAATACACACATCCTTGATTCAGTTAGAAATGTTTAAATGTTCAAAGAAATCCGACTAAAGAGGATGAGAAACCTTATCATGGTCAACTTTGGTGAAATTTCGTCTAAATTACACATCCGTTTCATTTGCTACATTTATTTGTGTACGTAACACCTCAATAACGTGTTTTTGTACAAGAAGGCCTTTCTATTGTCGTCTGAGGCTGGCTGGCATGATACTTCAATTTTCTGAAATCCATCATCGACTGAACGTTGACCAACGGTTTTATCTACAATAGACATGAATTTCTTCCATTATTTTATGTTGTAATGAACAACATCTCTAATAAAATTTTCCGGTCGAAGCAGCAGAATAATCTTATCTCCAGAATAGGTACCAATCTCTTCTGATAATTCCAACAAATGATTTGCTGCAACTTTCACATCACTAATAATTTGCGAAGTTTCAGATGTATCTGCAAGTTCATGTGATACGATTATTGGATCTTCATGGGCCTCTCTGTCTTAGTTCAATGAATTATTACAGGCATCGGTTGTTTCAATTGTGTTATCATGGATCGTTTCAAATGTAACATCTTGTATACATTCCAATTTATGCTTTTTATTGTACTTGCATGAAGTTGAATGTTGTCGGTAATCAACCAATATTTTTGTGGAGTATGTGCAATATCTCGTATTACAAACGAACTATTTTTTTACAATTATTGGTGATTGAAGTTGACGTTAGAGGTAATTTGAAAATCGTATGATAGTTGATGTATGAATTGGTTTGTTGTTCGAGTAATGAATTAATTTGAAGTGGCAGTATAATTTTCGCTATATCTATCTTCAGATCGTATAGTAATGTTAATGGTGATATATGTCAATGTAAGCAACCGAAGAAATTTAAAAGTTAGAATGTTTCCTTTTCCGAACATTCACAAAACTTCTACACTATTTCTTGAAAAACAGGTTTCTTCCATACGAAGTTGTAATTTTCGTAAAAAACATAATTTTTTTCCAGAATCCCAACTTCACATGGAGGAATATTTTTTTAATTTCCTCCACATATTAAATTTGGACTTTAGTAAAAAATTTGAACTCTATTTTTTGCAAAAATGTTAACTATGTATGGGGGAATATATTTTGTACAATTTTCTCCATTGAATATGGTTCAATTTCCAAGAACCATAATATGTTCCCCCATAAAATATGAAGGGAACAAAATTTTGTACTAATTCCTCAATATTATTCACCTCACGTATACAGGGAAGAGGATCGTTTGAAAAATACTAATCCGAAAGGAACTAACTGTTTTCATGTTAAACCGAAAAGTACATTTTATTTTACGTCAAATTCAATATTCATCGTATAGAACGAAGAACAAAATGATCAACATTTAACTAAATAGGGAACAGAAAGTAAAAGACGGCAGTACTATATGCCTTTTACTACTCCTGTCTTTAATATTACGCAGTGCGTAATATTCAACCCAATGGTGGCTCTTTCACTTCTGACATCCCTGAGGATCCATTTCAACATCACCATCCAGAACTTCAACTGCATCATTATTTGAACTGTCACCAATGTTACCATGAACTGTATTCTTCAGTGATTTCTCTGATGAATGATCATATTCTGTTTGATATTTCTGTCGTAGAGAGGGTCCGTAGGCACATGAAATGGCATCTTTAAATTTATTGCGTTCGGGGGTGATATAGATATGACATGTGAGAGCTCTACTTCCCTCCCATGGAGAATCTGCTTGTTGCACGTAACCATGTGCAAATAAATTTGATTGTGCTGGAATTTATATTTCTTACATTTCCAAATACACTTCCATTTGTTCTGTTTGTTCCAGACTTGGAAGGACATGTTTATTGGTACA
>JAULBU010040707.1:0-14514 GCA_032358235.1 Odonthalia washingtoniensis | reverse complement strand
TACTACTACTACTGCTACTACTACATGGTTGTACAGTCACAAAACGCACTAGCTCGTAGTACACAATAGCATTGTGAAATATTTTATTAATTACGGTGGGATAAGGGAGAGCTACTAGCTTGGTAAGGTAATTAAAATTATAAAGTATGCTTCCGGTAAAGATGAATGGGGAAAGAAAGAGAATTGGTAACATAATTGCATTTTCGTTGGTGTGATTGAGATGAAAATACGTAATAGAAAAATAAATAGAAAGTCATGTTATGAATTCCCAGTTGGAAATGAAATGTAACAAATTTTGAATTTGAAATCCATCCTCATGGATGGAGGGAAAATGTAAAAATTTGTCCGATAATACATTTTCACTCCATCCATGTGGATGCATCATAGCATGTAAAATGACATACATAATTGGAATGAGTACTTTGAAAAAATATAGATTGTATTCATCCTTGATACAGTCCTGTAATTGAAAACGAATGTTGGCCCTCATGTTGCGAAGGGTACTGCATGCACCAAATTGCGTACTTTGGAGACCTTTGGTATCTTGTCTAGAAACACAATCAATAACTGTGTTGCCGTTTATTCAACTGGTTTTGTCATCAACAGCAACGTCGAACAACTTCTCCGTTCTGCAAAAATTAATAAGAATAAGAATGGAAATCTTTAGTAAGAAAAGACCTTCGTCAGGGAGGTTTCAAGGAAGATGAAGAAATTTCAGCAAGCACTGGTATTGGAAGTACACTCCGTGTTGGGGAAGGGGATGGAGAAGGACAGCGCACGGAACATGAAACGGCGGTCCGTCGGGTAAGTGGAAGCATCCAAGGGAAGGGACGCAGAGAGGTCGCCGAGTAAATATAGGAATGGACTTTACAAGTGGGACTTTACGACTATCACCCAATTCCTTCCATATTCGAAGTAGCGCGCAACATTCTGCTTTCAATGATGGACTTGGAGACAACGGAGTCCAACAACGAATGTTGCTGCAACAGTCTTCCCGAAGAGCTACAGCGAATATTGACAGTGTATCTGGAGTACGATTTAGTTCATCAGCGGACGGAGAACTTGTTGTATTGAGGAGAAATCTGAGTAGAGCCACAGCTGATCTGGATGACTTTTTGGTAAAAGTGAATAAATGGATGATAGAATTAAAAGCTGTTGAAGCAAATATTTTACAATTAGACACTGAGAAGAAAGCCCTGGAAACTAAAAACCATATGCTTGACGCTGAAAATGTGAAGCTGCATAATGAAAACAATTCCATTCTAAAACTGGACGAAGAACTCATGGGGAAGTTGGCACAAAGCAAAGAAGGAACCGGAACGGAAAATATCAGATATTCTATACCCATAAATTTCCTCGGAGTGGCATTGAAGGTCGACAAAAGTTTATTATCATGGACAAGAAGGGAATCTTCTGAACTGAAACATTTTCAAAGTACACAAGAACGATTGTGGGGAGGACGTGCATAGTTTGTGGAGACGATGTGTATTAGTAAATCTGATGGGAAGGGTATGGTCCCCCAATCTCCCTCCGTATTCCGAGATAGAAAAATGTACTACTCGGCTTCCTCTGATAGTTATTTTCACATTTTGAAAACTATTTTCGAAGATGAATTGAAAAATGAAGGATGGGATATATGTTTTCCAACAACTGAGCTGAGAACAGAGATGATCGAAAGCTTGATGAATAACAAAGCCCATATATCCATTTTAGGGCAAAATCTGTCTGATACACTAAGCTCCTGTAAAAGGACAGCTCGGAACAGACTATTATATACTATGGACTATAGAATTTGTGGTGCTAAGCACAGCCAGTCTGCGGTGGATATTCAGGAGAAGAGTAGGTAAATATCAGTTGCCAAAGAAAAGTTCATTAGGAGAATTGTAAATGGGAATAAATATGATTATTCGTGGTGTCGACGTGCCGATATTTCGAGGTTAACATACTTTGTAGAAGTACCATTAACAATGCAGGCTGAACGAAACAACGAGTAGTCATCTGTTTAAGGGGATGGAGATGATCGCAGAAGTAATGAGAAAGATGAGCATACGCTAAAATTGTTCCGTAATGAAGTTGTTGTACCCATACTGGATGATATATTGGATTATATACCAAACGTTGATCTGAGCAGTATTGTCGATGGGACTATTATGATCATTGCAAGGTTCGTCGCTTGGATTCATTCCATAACTTCGTGTCTTAAGGTCCAAAAAACTGTAGTGGAGGGACGCAGAGTCAGTATATGTCTGTGTTTGAGCGGACTCTTCCGGAGACAACCAACTAAGTTATAGGATGTATTAGCAAATTTTTGTCGATGTGGTCAGAGGAATAATTGCAACTCCCACATTTCTTGTCGAATGATGTAATGGAAGAACGAAAAAATGCCGCCATGGAAATGGAGAGGAATGCAACTTCTATAGTTGTTTTGCCGAGTCGGGACAGTGTATTTATTACAGTCGACCACAAATGGTTTGCAAAATATATTGTTACTGAACTTGGAACTATCTATGATTTCTATATTGCATAAATATGGAATGAGTGTTCCATCATCAATCTACTTGGTGAGTTTAATGTCGCAACAGAGGATGTCAGAAATAGGGAAGAAATATTCAATTCAGTAGCAAGTGATGGTGATAATTAATATGGCTACATAAAAGAGGTTGGACACGGCCAGAATGTAATTGGAAACCCGTTGCATGATTTGTTTGGAGCGAATAACCGATTAAGTGAAATTCAGCCTGATGGCATAGATAATGTGGTTAAGACATCTGCTATTGGGAGGCAATTATAAAGAAACACCCCATCGAAATATCGGCGTGAAATTGAATTTAGTGACACAGAGAATGCCCAGGATATCTTGAAAGAGGAAGAATGTGCAGGGGACGGCACTATTTTGGAATAGTAGGAAGAGTCAGACGACGAAGACATGCCACCGGGCGATACGGATACCGAAAGCTTATCTATGGATGTTAACGACAGAACTAGGCAAGAAGAGGGATAGAAGCGGAGAAATAATTACCACCTAGTTTCAGAAGTAGCGACATTTTCAGTGAAACTTCCACCGGTTTTCAGTGATCCAGTGAAAGACTTTTGGGAAAGAAGACCAATACGAAGTAGATAGTACAAGAAGTCGAAAAAGATTGAAATGTTGTCTTTTCTATGAGACATCTATTTGTGTTATGTGGTTTGGGTTTTTGTACTGCGTACAGGAATGATTTGAGAAGATATGGGGAATACAATATAATTGTAAAGAGTGCAATGTTTTTCATGAAAATTTTAACTTGTAATTAGTATATTAGCTATGGTGTATCAGTAAAGAAATATATTGTTCAAAAATCAGACGTTTAGTGCGAGTCGCAGTACATGTTGACTTTCCCTGTAATCGTTGGATCTCTATAGAAACGATTTACGTAGAACTGTTGATGAGTCCATGGTAGTTCATCTAATAAGAGATGAACCGAAAATTTTGAACGCAGGACGTGGATAGAACCCTACCCTAAATAATGTCGAATGGAACAATACCAAACCATTCTATTGCTGTTACACTGTTATCTTTGTCGCTGTGTAATTTTTTGTTTTGCGAGGCTACATACTCCTCCTTTTCGCCCGGTTCCCAAAGAAGGGAAACACAATCCAGAGAAATGTCAACACCGTCTTTAGGAGAGGTTTCTTCCATTTATTCTACAAAGGCCATTTCCCTGGAATATGTTTCCATTTTTTGCCTGATATGGAACATTAGAAGGACTTTTGCAACTCAGAGTTGCCGGTCATTGTCAAAACCACCTCTTATCGACACGAAACTGTTTCTTATAGCCTTACTCGCCCCAAATTCTTGTGAAGCCAAAATGCGTTGCTTAAATTTCCTACAGACTTCCTTCCTGGTAAATATGATTATGTTAAGTGCTGCATCGTAATGTTCCAGGGTAGGTATAAGCACCCTGCTCTGTACATTAACACGTACCCTTACGTCAAAAACTTGATCGCTATTTCATTGTACATTGTCTGTACATTGTTTTCTTCGAACTGTCCACGTAAACGTTTTGCAAAGGTCCTAAGCACATAAGTTTTGAAAATGGGCTGTAATGTTTTCGAGTACTGACGACATTTGTCGCTAAGAATTGGGGCTGAAATTTAATTACCAAGTTCATAGCTATGGGCAATTTTATGCAACGAGACAGGTTCCCAGTCTCGTTCTAGGTGGGGGATCATATCTCAGATATATTCATCATTACTAATTTCCAGCCTGGAAGAACCATGGTTTGAGCGCAGCTGTCTCATGGTGGGGTCCATTCTTGCAACAGTTTCATCCATTCTTGTAACGGCTCTTTTTGATATTGTTCTTTAAGCCATTTTTATGAATTTTGTTGAAATGTTTGAAAGGTGCAGCATTAAGCATGTCCATGCTTCCAAATTTCTTCAAATCTGTGACGAAATGGTCTAAACGGTGATATTTTAAAGTGAATAATCTACCACCTGCAGTATCTTCAAATGTGTCAGTCATCAATTGTTTAAAAGGACAAATGTCACCCTGGATTGTTTCCAGATCATTGTCAGACCATTCTTCCGTAACATTATCGGACATGACAAAATTATCAATACCTGAATGAGCGGTAAAAAAACTTTGTTGGATGTGCCTCCTCATCAGATCCTTTAGCACTAACCACCCAGGCTGCAACAAAAAGAAATACCATATCCAACTGTAGGTATTTTTCCCCTCCAGCATTCCGCGTACCCCATTTGTTGTAAATATTCCATTCAATTGCGAGAAAGATTATTTCTTTGAAAAATCAATATGCAGACCTGGTAGTGTGTATTCCTTCTGTATGGCAGCTAGTATGGAGTTGGAGGCTAGTAAAATGCTTGTCTTCAATGATAACAAGTTCTTCTTTTTCTTCATTGAACCTGGAGGACGTGACAACTTTTCAGATGACAAATAGTTGATAAAGCAGTTCTTAACTAGTTTTGATAATCCCAGGTGTAGATTGTGCAATGGTTCGAAGGTATAAATTTAATGCACATCCTAAGGAAACAGGCTTGGTATGCCGTCCATGTCTTCTATAAATAACTTCGACGGTCCTATAGAACTATCTCTTATTAATCCATCTGCTTCTTCAATGAGACGTATTACTTTTTCTGGTTCATCCCTACTCTTAAATCCTATTGCCTCTACTTTGAGGCACTGCATGTATTCACGTGCATTCTTCTTTCCGTCCATATATCGTCGTACAATCGCTGACCCGTTCACCACATCTTGCTTTGTTCCCAGACATATCTAACACGGTCTTCTGACCAAAGTTCCATGTCGAAAGGAAGACATATCCTTTCATTCAGGTAGGTCCCATCAATATGACACAATGAACAGAAAACAATTCCACAACGTTTTGTTAGAGAGAACTTTGAAACCAGATCAAGCATGTGTTCGTTGCAGTGATAGTATAGATGCCAAATATTTGTGCATAACATCCATTTTTCAGCCCTCCCATCCGATTTCGATGTCAAAGACACGTTTTCAAAGAGAGGAACGGTGTTGGAATAAGTGAACCCGTTTATTGAGACATTATCATATGATTCGGACAAGTTTACATCTGCTAATATGGTTTGGTATCCAACGGGGAGAAACCCAATAAGTGTATATCTGTTGTCGATGAGGTAACGCCGGAATTGTGTGGTGAAATTTAAAAATACAGCGTGGACGTGATATGCAACAGGAGCATTAATTTTCAATGATGTCGCAGTTTTGTCGGAATATATTTGTATTACACCAAGAAATAATTGCTGATATATGCCTTCATCCTCCACCCATATTACATTGTCGTCCACATCCTTCGACATCACGATTTCAAGCCGCTTCATTCTGTACAGGCATTTGAAGTATGCAGTCTGTAATGGGTGAGAAATTTTCTGATGTGATGAAACGGTGTCCTTAAAAACTGGTCGATGTGCAATATCGGTTAAAGCAGCCAGTTCTACTTGCTTTTCAGGACACCAATATCGTTTTTTACATAATACAGCCTGAGAATTTGTACATGCATGTTTTATTACCTCACTCCGGAACCCGTCACGTACCGAGTTATCATTGTAATCCATGTTCACAACAGCGAGGATTTCAGCGTCATTCTTCATAGGAGTAGTCAACCTGGATACAACGAACTGTTCTTGACGTATTAGGAAAAGCAGTTTCTTCACTGCTTGTTTGGCACCATTTGGTATAGTTTCGATAGTTACAACAGCATCTGCAATCTGATACCAAAACTTGTTCAAAGCTTCCGCGCTCGCCTGTTCCTGGATGTCGTCTGGTATAATCTCTTCTTCAAGTGCAATATCGCTAGGTGGGTCTGCTGACTCACAACCAACGTGGTGGATGCTTGCACTCCCATCCCTCAACGTATCACCATGTGCTATACGAACGGCTGACGAGTATTGGGAGGTATTAACCGTCTAGTTAATACGATTACATGTTGGCATATATTTGCATATAGAAGTGTGCTTACTCAAACGGAAAAGGGAAGTGATGTGATGTAGGCAACCATGTCTTTTGTATTGACAATGTTGTATTCCCTTTCTCAAGGTCATTATTTCTAAAGCTGTAACACGGTACCCTTAATGTATAAATGTATAAATGTAGCTTGATAAAACAATTGACTAGTACAGGATGATTCATAACAATCAGGATGAATTACTGGCGATCTACCAGATCTCCAGTAAATCACCAACTGGCTCTATATTTGGCCTAATTTTCCAGTTGAACAGTATTGTCCTTCATTTCCTATATCAAGTGTTTCATGAAATAGAGGACAATACAGTTTCCAACTGTAAGGGAAGTTCCCCTAACTCTCCCCTAATTATCTCCGTGTAATTTCTCAACGTGTAAGAGAAAGGCACTTCACTACATTCTGGCGGATTTTTTTATGGGATTCTTCCATCCATGTGGATAGTCTTTTTTTTAAATAAACGGGTATTTCTATCCACATGGATGGACTGAAAATGTAAAAAATTATGCAATAATCTTTTATTTAAAAAATTATTGGATAATGTTTCGCATTTTCAGTCCATCCATGTGAATAGAAATTTGAACACAGTACGTTAGAAAAATATAATTTTGAAGTATTGCTTACAGTACCTGCAACTCTCAAACAGGGCTCAGAATCAGACCGTCTCCGCGGGAAAGTCTGACGTAGCAGTCTTGTTATCAAAAGAACGTCTCCTACTCCACGGAAAAACTTATCTGAACAGAGTCTCGCACGTTCATTTCAAATTTGAAGTAATCGCATAAAAATCAACATCTCCAATTCGACAGAACAAATTCAACAGAACAGGCATTTCCAGTCACTACGCCCGTTCCGTCATAAGACCATTCAATTCCCCCACTCATTTCTAATTCAAAAACACACACCTCATCATTTGGAATACTATTCAGTATTCGTTCGTAACGACCTTTCATTGGAAACAAAATCAATAACAATCCATTTACTTCACTGCAATGATACAACAGGAACATCTGCAGCTTTCACCCTCCAACTTCACCAATACGACCTTTTCTTTCAACAATATCATCAACTACCTCCAACACCACAACTAATATGATGCAAGGACTACTGGAATTCGATGAGGCTTGTTTTCGCGGAGCACAAAATGTGCAGGATTCAAGTTGGAATAAAACAGCAGAGGAACGGGGGATGACAGTAGGGTATTCCGTATTCTTGCACGAGGTATGCAATGGTACACTGGTAATGTGTGGTGTGTGGTGTGTGGTGTGACAACACTCAGCGTTGAAGGGGAGGCGAGTACGGATGGACTGAAGCAGCACTTAAATGGGACCCCTCACATCAGAACAGGAAATGAGGACCATGTTGTTATAACAAACGTTCGCTTGCTTTCCTGGCGAGGGAAATTATGTATCCTTTCCAAGGCTTCCCGAAGTTTGCTACTCCAAGACATCTAGGTGATATGGTAAACGATGTATATTCCATCTGGGAGTCAAAGAGTCTGGTGACATATGTGTATAGTGGAAGAAATGCATCATCATCGATGTCTGGTCAGACAAGTAAAACATCTCAGGCTGATGATGAACAGATCGATACATAATCTGGTACGGAAATCGTTGTTCATGAGTTCAACCTGGAAGGATATGAGGATATGGATATCCATATTTCAAATAACTGATCTCGACACCCCTCTTCTGGAGATGCATAGTGATCATCGAAATGAAGTAATTGACTCCATAAAGAAGAAAGGAGTTTTGTCATGGAAAACGACAATAATGGTAACCAACAATCCGATCAAGAACAAAGGAGTGGAGAAGTTAGAAGAGTTTATCGGGATTAAGAATCGAAAAAGGCGCCAGAAGTATGGGTTTACGGTGGACCTGGTTGATGAGAGGCATCTAGAATCCTGTTTGCGTGAAATGGCTGCAGACCTCAGCCCCCAGTACGCTTGAGCAAGCAAGCATTTCCGGGTCTGTGCATTACGCCGAAAAGATGGTATTCCTCTGAACGCTTGGGAAATAATTAACCACAGTCGGACAAAAAACCGAACATCTTAAATTGTGAGAGCAGATCCTGATTTTGTGCGTACCTTTCAAAGCATCATCAACTACTCCGTTACTTTAAAACACAATATAACGTTCCATTCTGCGATGTGCGGATTGCCGATATCGTTACTGATCTGATGAGAGGAAATTTTCTTCGAGGTAAAAGTCGAACTCATTATGAACGTTTGTTCGAGTGACAAAGTTCTTTCTTAAAGATGTACCAATAATTGGAATTATCAAGCTGTTCACGGAAGGTGGTATATCCGAGACAAAGGGTGCCCTAATTTTGGCTCATGCCTATGACGCAACATTAATGGCAGCTGAATTGGTTTACTTGCCGTACATGGTGTCATCTGCTAATGAATACATCACCAATCCCGAAAGGCCATCACTTTTCAATGCAGCAGCGTTCTACAAACCATGCGTCATCTTTCTGAATGGTATCAGCGACATATTGCAAGACATCATGACTGATGTCACATGTCGTTTGATGAATTCATGCTTATTGATGTAGAACATCGGAAGGGTGCTCAAATGGAAATCGGGCATCTGTTTACAACGCAGATGAAATTGTCCAGCCATAATTCCAAGAATAAGAAAAATGGGAGCTAAAGCGAATTGAAACGAGAAACGAATTGACTCCACTTTGTCAAAAGTGCGGAAGCATTACAACCTGGTGAAAATTAAGTCTGGAAAGACTTCAGGAAAGACTTCAACGTCTGTAAAATTTTGGTAGGATGTTCCTGTACCATAGACAACAGCAAGAACTAGGGCTAAATCAAAAGCTCTTTCTAAAGCTGGAAAATTAATCGTCTTAACAGACAATGACGATGACAATGGAATAGATGATGGGAGTGTTGATGAGAGTCAAACAAGTGCTAGCAGTCAAGGGTCGCCGATACCGAATAAAAGGAAAACAGGTTTCAGTAGTCCAAAGACGAAAAACCGAATACCGCAGGAAGAGAAAAAAAGAAACGGAGAGTAGAGAGGGACATCGTAAATTGAAAGATGACCTCCCTCAAGCACCCCCGGTAGGTTATCCGATGCCTACATTTCAAGAGAAAAACACGGAAGCTCGTTTTATTTGCCAAAGCTAGACTCCCTCCAGGCTTGCGTGCTTCTTCTCCACGTGCAGCAATGGATGATGACGCAGCGCATGGTGATGTTATTCAGCAACTGACCTGTTTCTTGGTACCACGCAACCATCGTGCGGAAAACTTCTTAAGCAGTGAAGATGTGTCATTTCTTAGAGAAATGGCGTGGTTGTAGGAACATATCGTCAGGTTACGAAGAGTTTTATAATAAGAAACGACAATGGATATTGTAATAGGGCTTACAACAGAAGTAACGAAGGGTACGGGGAAGTATATTTCGGGAGGAGGGGCACATCATTGTGGGCCGGCGGCTACTTCATTATTCCAGGTATGGCTGATCCATGCGCAGTTCCCAGCCACATATTGGAAAGAATGAAAATCCCGAACTCCTTCCCCAAATTATCGTTTGAAGATCTGCATCAATTAGTGGAGAAGACCTTTCCAGGAGATGAATACCTTCGAAATGAATCTAATCGCAAGTTATGGAGTCCTATAGTTAATTTTTCTGTTGAAAGAGATGACGAATAGGACGGAGGTGCCGGTGTTACTCGTCACCTCTGGAACTACTGATAGGACACATGGAAAATGATGAATCTCGAGTATGGTCTGCGAGAAGACGTGCTGTATTAGATTTATGTCTCGGATTCCTGACCACGTTTTTGGGATTAGATGGTAGCGGTTCAGGATCAGGTAATGCTCTAATTCCAGTAACTGGTGGACGTTACCTTCTAATAGGTAATAATTTTCCTGCCCAGGCTGGACACAACGATGTTTTAGTGAAGGATCTCAGCAGTCCTGGATTCTTTATAATGGTCTCTGGAAAGGACTGTTGTACGCTTAATATATGCGCTTCCTCTCATAAGTTCGTCACCTATAATTCATAAAATCGTTCTAGAGTCGCGAAAGCCTTGAAATTAGATCCACTTGAAATTGCTCCATATTCAGCGTTCGTTGGACATGGACATGTCCAACGTGGAGGTGCACAGTTCAATGGTAGTCATTTCTTGCGGTACCACATGTACTTTATACCAACAGACTACCAATTGGGTGATTCTATTGCCTTCGTTTATGATGCTAGTTTCAATTTGATGAAGAGTGACAAAGAATCAAAAGATGAGACAAATCAAAATGAGGCAGAGGACTACGAAGTTGGACTGGGCAGAGGACGACATTAGAAACTTGGAAGTGATGTTAATGGTACCCTTGTATACACCTGCATTACCGGAACATGACTCTTGATGACACATAATGGTATATCACCTTTCAAAATAAATTCATTTTTTAAAGTATTTGTAAACTATTCTTTACTAATTGCAGAAATTATTCTTAATTAATCCGATTTAATCCAATTATATGAATTGGTATTCACGTTCCTACTCAAGAAGAACACTTACTACCTAATGAGTTAGGAAGTAGCCTATTTGAACTCATTACCATATACGGAACGACTCGATTCCGAGTCCCCTGAAATTGCTGTTCAACAGCAATTTTCTCATCGTATCAAGTCGATACTCGCAGCAAGTGCAGAGGGGAAGCATAGAAAACGTAGATGATTAAACCATTATGTTTGAACCATCTACTTTTTCTATACAATTTCCATCTGATTTGTGGCTGACTCAGCCTTGGAGTTACTCGAAGTCAGCTCCAACTGGAAATGATGTTCCATTTTTGGATGATATAAGTTATATCAGTCACAAATTGTGTCATACAGTTATGATAAGTTGAAGTTATATCAATTATATAGTAGTACTGCTCATGTTTGTAGCAGGCAGCCACAAATATGACGAGTACTACTTGGGCTGAAAATTTGAAAAATTATTAACTGAAAATGCAATAATTTATGCAATAATTTTTTAAATAAAAATTTAGTCGATAATTTTTTACAATTTCAGTCCATCCATGTGGATGAAAATTTATTAATGTCTTTCCTGAATTTAGTACAGTACGTTTTTCTTACACGTTTCTTAAAAGAAAATTTTTCTCACCATCCAAATGGATGCACTGAAAATGTAAAAAGTTATCCAATAATTTTTAAAATAAAAAATTACTCGATAATATTTTGAAATTTTTCCCCATTCAGGTGGATGGAGAAAAAACCATTTTCCCAGAATGTTGTGCAGTGCTAATTTCTTCCGCGTTTCTTAATATATAAAGTATATATTAAGAACCGTGTATATTATATTTATTTTCCCATTACATGCCCAAAACCATTTCATTATAGTTATCATGACTATATCATGATGTTATGAACGGGTCAAGAATGGAAATAATTTTACAATAATTTTTTATGTGAATAATTATTGAATAATTATTTCAATTTTGACCCAGGTTGATGTTATCGTATTTTATATGTCAGCTCGTTTTATATTATACTATTCCAATACAATGGAACTTGTGGAGACGACTACCACTACAATAAGTTCACAATTTCAGGATTACGAAACACATTGCAGAATCCATTTATACCATCGTCCACTCCTTCAATTAATTACATCCGTCACACCCGTTCCAGGTTCCCCTTCCCCTGCACAACCGACATCGTAATTAATCTCCCAATAGGCGCTTCGCCAATCTTCAGCACATTGCACCCGTTTCAGAAGTACACATCTACACAAATACATCTACAGTACATCCATGGAACCGATCAGAAACTATTCACCACTAACCCCTGACGAAGTGTCATCCAACAGCATGAAGAAGAAAAATTTCAGCCATGACCTTCTCATTTCACTGGTAGTGGTGTTTGACACTGAAGAATTCAAGGAAAAGTTCTCAGTCTCGATCCTATATTGCACACAGTTCTTCAATGGGTGTTACACAACGCCAGTACCGATGTGGCTGGAAAGGTGGTGAACATAGACACGGAGAGAGTGTTACGGAAGGATGTTTCAAGTGCTCAAGAAAAAAGTCAGTCATCAGCTAAAACGGCAACGGAAATTGAGACCACGTTTTTGGTATGTGCAGTAATGCAACAAAGAAGAGAAATACTTTGTTCAGCTTTGTCTGTTGCAACTTTCTCCGTAACGGACCCCCTCATTTTGCAATGTTTCCAAATAGCGTTCAACGATCTCAACATTTTCGTCCGTTTTCTGAATGGTGCAAGTCACCTTCAGATGATTTTAGGTCCAGTTGAAATTTCAGTGCGGAGTAACTCACCTATCTCAACTTGCTTGATGACTCAACCAATAACCTTGGAATGAATCCTTACATTCCATGCTCTCTACCTGCTTTCAGAAACATCGAAACATGCAGACCTTAATCAACGAGTTTATGTCAGGGCTCTTCCAACAAATGATACAAGAATTGGTATTTGTGTGCAAAAGTTGATGAAGGCGGGGTTATTGTTATCTAGGAAATGTGAATTCAAAAACTTGTCTGAATCAAGATGTCCGTACATATTCTTCGAAACAGGAACAGGCCAGTACTCCAGCTTGGTAGACCAGGCTAAGAATGGATTCGCTCCCATTCAGCAAAGACTCTCATTTCTACTGGATCAAGTGGTACACTTTTTGTCTGAGACGTCGATTAGAAGTCTTGGTCTCGATCACAGGCTGAAGATGGAGCATTGCGTTATATATCAGGTTCTTCTTTTTCTCTTTATCGGATTTTTTGTTGAACAATTCATTTTATTAGCTTGATGACAAGAAGTTAATGCAATGGGAGCCTTTTCAACAATTCTTCATCAGTTCAACAAATGATATTAAACCGGCTGATCCATCTTTCAGAGATGCGTTCAGTACATCTCAAGGAATTTATTCTTGAAATATTCACATATTCTTTGCTACATTACCTGATTGTGTGGCAGAGGAATGTTCATTAACGATACCAATACTTCCCGGTAAATAAATTGATGTACCAAATGGAAACAAAACTAGTACAACTGAATCAAGTGGCCGTGGCCATGATGACAAATCAGAAAAACGTAAATGTGCATCAGATCCCGAACAGGATTTCGGTAAGAAAAGAAAATCAGAAGCATCTGGGACTAGTTCGAAAATAAGCACAACGCAGGGAAGAAACGATGAGGTTTACAATGAAGAAATAGAAGATATCAGTCTGTATATTGTGAACCCTGCTCGTTCCTTGGATTTTTGAGCAGCGGATGCCCAATCAATGGATGTTTTAACTAAGAGTATGAAAACAGTATGTACAATATACGATGTAGACTTCAGGGATATTGTAGAGACACACGAAACTGAGGTAGCTGTTTTAATAAAGGAAAAGGCCAATCTCATCGTTACAGACCCTCCGTACAATACAAGAAGGGAGCAGGGTCAGGAAAGTTCAGAGTACGACATTTTCAGAACTACAAACATGAAGTAGATGGTACAACTGATGAATACAGTCATGGCTCCAGGTGCGCATGGTCACATATTCTGCAGTACCTTGCAATACAATCCTTTGTATCATTATTTGGCTTCACAGAGAAATGATGACAATGATGATGATGATGATGATGATGACAGTGACAATGAAAATGATGATGATGATGATGATGAGGACGACCGTGACCGTGACCGTGATGATGGTGATGAGTCTTCAAAGTATGAAAAATCTTTCAGTGTTGAGAGGCAACCCTTAATTTTTGTCAGATCCACCGGTACATATGGATGTGATCCCAGTATTAGGGGAGCCACTCAGGTATCGGTGACGGAGACTGCATTTCACTTCTGGCGTACAGATATTGATAATATGGAATTTTACAATAGAACAGACTATAAAAATGTCGGGAAAATTGTTAGCAACCACCAAGGTTGGACCAATTGCATGAGCAACATACCACGCATTCCCACCTTGAAGTTATTTTCAGGAATAGTAATTCAAGAATAGTTACGAGGGTAGAAGACCTATGCTCCATCCGGAGCAGAAATATTTGTCGTGGATGATGGA
>JAULBU010040696.1:0-14515 GCA_032358235.1 Odonthalia washingtoniensis | reverse complement strand
GCATAGTATGCGGATATGCAGAATATTTCCAAACAATTTCGTGCAGTATTCTGAAATAAATAATATTCTTTTGCATACACCTCTCGCCATTGTCCCAAAATACTTCCAATAAAGTTTCACGCTTTCTTCACAATTTAAATTGACACTTTCAAATGATTTTTGGAAAACATATCCACATTGCACCAAAACAAAATCAAATAAATTTCGACATTATTTGGAAACTTTAAATATGTCCTGGAAATTGTTATGCCATACCACCCGAAACGAAATCAAATTGTTTTTGTCAGTATCTTGAAACTTTGAAATGATTTTTGGAAAACATATCCACATTCCACCAAAACAAAAAAAACAATATGAATATACAGATATATAATTCTATTCTCCCCAAATGAATACAAATTAATTTTGACTATGTTTTGAAATCTTCACATTTGTTTTGACAGAACTTCAAAATATAACATCAAAGTCACTGCAAAAATATTTTGAAACTTGTTTGAGATTTCTGACATGATTTTGGAGACAAACCAGTGAAAGTGTTTTCAATTTTGTTTCGACTGTCATTTGTATATTTGGAAATTAATGTTGCTTCTATGGGCAGTATTATCCCAAATATTTCCCAAAGTGATTCTCAAAAAAACCCGTAGCATATTTGGGACTTTTTGAGTTCGGAAAATCGTGGCACTTTTGGGGTATTTTGAGAATGAAAGATACAGACGCAGTTGGCATGAATTCAAACGCTCCATTGGCCCTTCCCGATGTCGTGATTATAAATGTCTTATTACTAAACATCATTACACCTCTTAATTAATTTCGAATACAACTACATTCTTTTTTCATTGCAGTCGTAGACGTTGTCGGAGCAAAATTATCTGAATTATCATTACATCCAATATCAGAAAATTTTTCACGGACCCAATACCCATTAGGTCTTTTCGCGATAATTGCATCAATACCTTATTCCATTCGTTTTATAATTCCGTCAGCTGCATTACGTATACCAATTTTTGGAACTATTTTAAAATTATCAGGTTTGTGTTTAATCTTACCAACTGATAGTAACTCCGTTATGTAATTATTATCACAGCCTTCATAATTACCTCTGTTATTGTTTTCTGAAGGTAAACCTGGAAATGATGGACGAATAAGGAAATTCTTATCACAGCGGTTTAAAAAACCTTTTGAAAATATTGCAGAAGTTATTCTAATTTTTGTATCTGGTGGTTGGCATATTTTTCATGGTAACCATGGTGGTGTAGTACCTGTTAGGTGGGGTCCTGTCCATGTTGGGTTTAATCGGGGAATTTGCCCTCATCAAATGAGGGAATTTACCCTGATGAAACGAATTCAGAAAAAAACTTGCTGCTTCTACTTTTGATGCTATTACACTTGTATTGCCATTGCAATTTCAAGCTCAATAATTGTTTGTTTGTTTCTTTGCGACACGATGGTGGAATGATTTCACTACCGCCGATTAGAAACCCATAGATTGCCACATTAGATTGGGATTGGATTTTCCGCTCAATCCTTTATTATGGTAGTAATCGTCATCTCTCACTTGGCCAACTTGACGGTTTTGGTTGTAATTATCCCCGCGTTCTTCGTTTCTCCTGCCTCTGACGCCTCCCCTTTGGATCTCGACCTTGTCAGTTCCGCTCTCTTCTTTGTTGTTCCTCGATCTGTTTGATCTACCGTAGGTGTCAGATTAGTCGCTATCGTCGCTTGGCGGGCCGTCATCTGACGACCTAGTTGACGTCTTTATCAGCGGTTCTCTTTCGTTTCTGGGATTTTGGGAATTGCTTCTTAAACCAAGCCGCCTCATCCTGCCTTGTTGTGTATGGTACTGTGGTCTTATGAAACTGTTTTATTCTTGCTCCACGGCTCTTTCTTCCTCTCTTCGTCTCGTCTCCTCCTCTTTTTCTGCCTTCAACCTATCTTTCTTAGTGATGTACGCTTTTGGCTGGTAGTATTTTTCATTATATAATACATGTATGAGGTGTTGGGACTGTCGGACTCTTCTACTCGTTTCGACCTAAACACCGTTGTCCTGAAGGTAGTTGTACCATAGTTATTGTGTCTGTCTGTCCCACAATTTATGGCCTGGGTACGGAATGCGGTAATAAAGTCGTTACACAATTTTTCACCTTCTAAGCTCATGCGCTCGAATTATTTCATGACCGCTTCGGTGTACGCTGCCTTTTCTTCATAATTTGTTACCTTCTCGTCAGAGTATGTATCGTCTCTGATTGGTTCAGTACCGTCAGAGACGTTGGGATAATCCTCCCAATCTTGTTCCTCTTCATCAGATTATGGCGGTTTCTTTGGCGGCGTCACTTCGCTTTCGAACTGAGTGGAGCTCGATCCTTTATCAGATGTACTGCCTTCTACATTGTCCCCTGAGTGGTGACTCTGCGACCGCGATAAACCATTTTTCCCTCCCCTATCATCTACCAATCAGTTCCGTAATTTTGGTTCCCCACCTACTCTTATTATAGACTTTCTCCCGTTTTCCCCGTCTTTATGGGCTCTTTTTATCTTTTTTTTCCGTGACTGAGTCATCCTTCGTACGAAGTTTAAACTGTCGAAACTGTCAGGGAGTCTTCTACTATTCTATTTGTTTTCGTTCAGGTGATAATAATGATAACATAAGTTTATTAATAATCAAGAACAGTGATGAGGTATCCACCCTAACTCGTGATATGGTTGACTATCTCTCATGAAGAAAAGAAAAAAAAGTTAACGTCAGAACGAAATGATACTATGGAATCTGTAAGCAATTAACGGATAACAAAGACAATGATATTAGCCAATGATACTTCGGTTATGTGGGCATTGTAGGTCGGTTCTAAATGTCTCGCAAAATCATAAATAGGTGACAACGTAGCTCTGATACCATCAAGTATTTTTACGAGCTCGTGATCCGAAAGTACGCTAATACTTCCCGCCGACTTCTGTCAATGGGAAGCCTGCAATAATCGATAGAATTATTTTTCTCTGTTGCCGTTTATTATCCAAGCGCAAGTTGTGTGGTATGTCCTTTCGTTGATCCGCAAGGTGGTAAGCTGTTTTTTAGTGTTAATTCTGAGTCTGAATAATTCACTTTGAATGTGTCTGTCATTCTTTATCATTTTCCCTCAACCAGACAAGGAGCGGTATGTATACTGAGTTCGAAATAATTCGAACTGAAATCAAAAGTGGAAACACGTGTAATAGAATCCTACTTTTGATAAGTGGATAAATAACTACAGTAGATTCCATTAAATTCGAAACACGTGTATCTGAAATAATCATTCTTTCCTTGAATAAACGATTAATTCAGAAATCCTGGGAAAGAACTGTACTGTGATTTTCTTGACAATGTATGTCTTGACACTGTATATCACCCCTTTATGCATAGCTTATTTACTGCTTGTAGTTTTATCTCTTCCCCTTCTACCTGTACCACCTTCTCGTTTTTCAACCTCATCAACTTCGCGCTTTTCTTTTAATATTCAACCTCGTTCATTTCTTCCCTTCTCTTTGGAGTCCTAGCTCTAGCTTCTTACCGTCTTCCTTCCTCCCCTATGGGCGTTATGTCTTCTCGGTGTTCTTTTCTCTCGCCTCCTCTGCGGCGCCTCTTGGCGTCATCTCACCTCCCCGATCACACGAATCGTTTTAGCTCGATGTCGGAGGCATGGACAGGTTGAGCACAACGGTTTGAATGGATGTCTATCAACGAATGAGAGTTGACCATACACAGGAAGTTGACATGTTGAGTATACTGTGGACTGCGTTGAATCGAGTTCCCTCGTCCACAACGTGGAGAATGGGATACTGTAAGATGTGAAAGACGTCTAAATAGATTCGTTGGTTGAACCGAGCAGAGCTGCTTCCGAAAGATACGCGGGAGCGATGTGGGGATATTTGGACTCGTTGACGGGGATCACATCGTGATGTGATATCAATTCATATACGACATGTATTGGGGTCGGCTTTAGTAGGTCTTGCATTTTTTAAAACATTAAACAATTTTTTGGGTGTTGGGTGAAAGAACTGACGATGGAGACGTCGAAGTTCTTGATGAGTGTACATTTTCGGAATTGTAGAGTGGAGAAATAGGGCAGAGAATAGATTACGACTTGTACCACCGTGGAGAGGGATGAACCATTCTTCGAAGTAACAAGTAGCACCCAGATGAATAAATTATTGACGGCACGCGAGGCGTTGGCGGACATTGTCTATCATATGGCTATGTTTATCGAGTAAATCTATACCTAATATCGTAGCGAAGAGTTCAGTGGTGACGTCCGGGTGAACTTCTATATCCTGGATATGTGAAGGTGTAGATAAAATGAACCGTACTCTGCCTAATGATTTGAAGATGATGGCACAGAAACGAATTGAAAGCGGTAATGTTTTCAGTGGCAGCTTTTAAACCTTGTATTGTTTTTGTACAGAATCCAATGCATAATTTCTTATCACTGGTCGAGGCACACCGGTGTCAACGCAGAATGCCGGAGTACTTAGGGAGAAACGGAAGATAAGAGAGTACTAATGTCGTCGAAAATGATTGTATCGATAGTTGATGGACATTCATAGTAAACAGAACTACAGTTTGCAACGTTACCGGAAGAAAGTGAACAGGTTTCTGTAAAGAAAATGGCCTATGAGGTGTTGAATTGTGTGTCCGTGATAAAATGTTGAAGTATGTCTGTATCTGCGTCGTCTGTATTGTCGATAGGTAAATATACGGTTTCTTCTTCATCTTCAGTGTTATTTAGAAACATGATGTGAGTCTCGAAGAGTTCCGCATCGTTTATTACGTCATAGACAGTGCCGTTAGATGTTGTCGTAGTTTCACCGGTCGAGGTAAATTCATTCTCGCAATCTGAAATCACGTCAGCCAATAAGTAAACAGGGTTATTGCCTCTTCTGAGATTGGTGGTGATGTAGTTACGAGCAGCGCCAGGTGGGCAACGATGGCCATGTGTCCATGTATTGAAACCACAGCGACAACATTTATTATGATTGTTGTGAGAATGATGTTGTGTATTACGCCTGGGATTGAAGTTTTGATTGTTGATGTGGGAGTTACTTTGATTATGATCTTTGTTTTTGTAGTTATTATGCTGATTACTTTTGAAATTGTGTTTACGGCTTTGATTTTGTTGAAAGTTTGAACTGTAGTTATTTTGTCGCAGGTAACAAATCCGTGTCGGTTGTTGAGAGTATTGTCGAAAACCAGTGAAGGAGGGTTTCTGGTGTCTATAGTGACTTTTACGCGCCGCTTTTGAATGTTGTTGATTAATTGATATGCTTCCTAAGAGGGCTTCCTTAAAGAAATAATACAATGATTTACTATAGACTAGATTAGTGCGCGGTGCTACTGACAACGCAAAATACGCTATTGCTTGACTTAGCATTTAAAGTTTAGACGTATCATTGTGGTAGCTCGGGTAACCTTGAGGTTTAAGGCGATCCAGTAGTTCGGTCATCTTGGAGAGTCCTTCAGTTACATTCTATATTTCATGTTCCACCATAACTTCTTTAAGGTTGAATCTATCCATCCTGGCTTGAACTTGAATACATCATGAAGCGCTATCGTACTCTTGTCTCATCAATAGAAGAATTTCTTGGAAAGTCATTGCTTCGGTAACGTTGAGGAAGTAAAATGTATGGGTATGTTCAGTGAGGGTGTTGACGAAGTATGAATATTTCTGCGATGATGTGACGTTGTGCTGGGATTCGATTTACTCATAATAAAGATTTGTTTGTTCCATACTGTCATCTACCTTGCCCGTAAATAGTCTATGTTTGAAGTGAGACGACACTGATTGTGCTGCTTTTGATACCTGGTATTATTCAAACGTATTGTTTTGTTCATCACCCATGTCTTCAGACTAATGTTTACGGTAGTCATATCATTATCTAAATTACTATCATCCGCGTCGTGTGCCATGGTGGAAGGTCTTCTGTGAAAAATGGGGGCGTATTTTGTTGAACCAGTTGCGTTTTGAAAGGTCGTGGATAATGGTAATTATGAAAGTCGTGTTGTAGGTTTAGGGTCTCCACTCAAAGTCGTAAAAGATGTCTATATTGAGGATGGCGGATCTGGTAATGGATTTTGAAGGAAACAGCGATAGCAATAAATCCGAAGAAAATGGCCTGGAGTTGCATTGGACTGTCAATTATGGAATGCGTGATATCAACAAGTGTTTGTAATGAACCGTACGGGAAATTTACAAAAAGATTAGTTGGTGCAACAGACACATGCAATCTTCCAGAGCCGAAGAAGACGTAAAAAAGAAGATAATCCCGGAATTGGAATTTAATTCAGGTACATTAATGCTTTGGAATATTTATCAACAATTACGAAATACGATAAAAGTGACGAGAACGGAGGTGTACATATCAAAACGAATGAAATTTACGAATCACGGTTTGGGTCTTCTTCAAGGTCAAATACGTCAGATATCCGTGTGGCTGCGGAGAGCGTAACTTAACATACCACGAATGAAGATAGTGTTGCTGATAGAGACGAAGTGGGTACTGTAACAACACCGATGCCAAACAATGGAAGTAGCCTAACAAGCCAAATTGTGTCTGATGATGGTGGGAATGTACAGTCAAGTGCGGGAAGGGAGGGTAGTTGGAACCTCAAAGACCTGTAGGTGTTAGATGGGAAGGTTTTCGTAGTGTAGACGAACTAACATCAGATGGCTAGGATGTACTATCAGGTCAGAACGGAATAAAGTCTTTAAAAAAGAGAAAAGTGGCGAATAGGGGTGAGGAAACCATGAAACAGGCAATGTTGGGCGTGGAGAAAGAAATGAAACGCACAAATGATCTTATAACGTCAATGGATAACCGACAGGAACGCTCAGCAACAAGAGACAGTTTTTATATAGCATTACAATTCCTACCCAAGCGTAATGACAAGTAAAACCGTTTGGTACATAAAATTACCACAATTATGGAATCTGATAATAACAATAAGAATTGTGGGACCGGAATGGAACGTTAACGATGATAAATAATGAAAAATGTGCTCAGAAAGTAATGTGAGAGACACATGTAAGCTTTTTCCTTGAAATATCATTTATAATAAAAAGAAAAGTCTTAAAGTTTTCTTTCACAGAGGACCTAGACATGTTTGGAACCGGATAAAAATAGAAGATCATCATCATTGAATTGTGTTTACTGAAAAAGAAAGCGTAATGTATTTATTTTAAGAAACAAAACCAAGTTCCCATTATTTTGTATGATTTTGGCTGAGATCCTCTCAAGTTCATTCATGCAGTTTGGCAATGTAATATTAAAAGTATACAATTGGCACCGAGCTGTATGAGAGATAACAAAAAAGTTTATAACCAGCCATGCATTTTCTTGTTATGGGCAACGAGGTCAAGTTGGAGTCGGGAATGATTGTCGCATTCTGTAAACATTATATCACGCATCATTATACGCTCCGCTTCGTTATCTACATTGTCAAGCCTTTGGGTACTACTGCAAGCTATATTGCGTGCCATTTAGGTTGTAGACATCTGTGCGTTATTCCATTCTGTTGTCATTATGCCTTCGATATCTGATGCAGTTTTGAAATCTCTATTCGTATCAGGCAAGTGATGGATATGCATATTGTTTCATTAAGTTGCCAGCATCTCGATTCACGCCTGAAGATCTCAAACCGGGCCCGGAGGATTCCAAACAAACGCTCTACATCTTTCCGAACGGGTTCTTGCTTTAAAACTTTTTTTGGGTGGGATCCAGAGAAGAAGACATGGGACGTGCGAAAATTGGCCATTGAGGATAGATACCATCACCAAGGAGGTATAACATGTATTGTAGTAAAACATTTTCAACAATAGTGTAGCCATCCGTAACGGGTATTGAAAAGTTTCTGAAAAAATATTTTAGAAGAGAGGAGACCTGGCGAGAACGTTGAGGTCATTGTTTTTCCCGACATCCTGAAAATAAGGACCATCAATACAAGCTATGGTCACAACAACCCTTGTATTGCGCGTTTTCTAATTTAGAATCTCTCGTATTCAAATATTGCCCCTTCATCGTAACGGGGTGTTTTCCGTACATATTCCATGCAATCTATGGAACAGATACAACCTGGGAAACCGATATCAGAAAATTCCTGTTCTATTTTGAGAAGGGCGGAAGTGCATGAAAACCTGATAAAAGCGTGAGCCGTAAATTTGTATAATATCTATACAGAATTGTTGGAAATATGTACGAACCTATTCTTCGGAAATGTATACGACATCCTCAAGATTGTCTGTTGACTTTCCTGTGTTTAGTATTCGAAATGATGAGAGCGATTTTAAATCTATCGGTATGCACTTAAAATCTATACCGTTTGCGCGTTGCTTCCAGTTGTTGAGATTGTGGGGAAGAAAATCGTTTCGTACTTGGAAACAGAGAAACGGCGCTTAAGTATGTGGTCAGTAAATGTAGGATTTTTGTCGATATAATCCTTTAGCCAGGAAGATTTACAGCATCGGAAATTACGTGATCCTTCAAATCGTCCTGCATAGTCAGACTATGCCGTATCGGATGTAACATGTAAATTGATGTGCATATCAATAAGCTACACCAAAGCGGTCTGTTGCTGCTTTAAGGAGAGCAGGATAATCTGAATTTCTTCCATTTTTATCGCATTCACATAATTTCTATAACATCCATATACAGTTTGGGGTAAAGCAGTACTCCAGGTCTGCAAAGTGTTCTTACCAGTATAACATATACTGTGATTATGGATTGTATCCGATTATGTGAAGAACCATTTATGATTCCGCGTCTTTTTCATACATATAAGTGGCGGAAACGTTCAGGAGTACGAGCTACCTGTGTATACAATTGTCACTGAGGACACATTACAGTCAATAACGGTAATGTAAGGACCATAGTACAATGGCTAGCTTAGAGGATCACTATACTTCTCTGAAAAACACTTTATTGCAATAAATCACAGTAAATATCTGACACCCTTGTAAAATAATCCTGTTCCAGACCGCCGCCGTTGTACCCAAAATCATAATTTTCAAATAATTTTTTATATGTTTCGTTCGGTTCCATTTCTTCTCTACCGTCATCCTAAAGCAATCATTGCTCTCATCAACATTCAAAAGTCTACAATCATCATTTCATACCTCAAT
Organism: Odonthalia washingtoniensis; assembly: GCA_032358235.1. Lineage (NCBI taxonomy): Eukaryota > Rhodophyta > Florideophyceae > Ceramiales > Rhodomelaceae > Odonthalia > Odonthalia washingtoniensis. The sequence continues at coordinate 5,372 of JAULBU010040696.1, read as the reverse complement.
GGAACAGACGGATCCTTCACCATTTTTCGATCATACCGTAACGAACACTCAACAAAATCTACCGTATAGCCACGCGTAACTAAAAAACGCATCAACGCTACAGTAAAACAATCATTCACATCTCAAGTAGGACAGGCAGAGATAACTGAATTGATGATGACCAACTTCATCTTCATTACTTATGTCAGACGTTGGTCAGTATGCAGATGAAATTTTTCTTAGAAGAAATTATCAAATGAGAAAAGGGAAAACCTGAGTCGACCTACCACAATTCACGGATGTCATCTTTTATCATCGATACCCATCGTCACTGATCGCCATTCTTTGCATCACATCCACTATGTCACTATGGCGCATCAACAACCACGGCTCCCCGAGTCATTTTTACATGGTCCTGAAGCCGATCATCGCGCCCTCTGCACAGATGCACCCCGCAAAAAACTCGAAGTCAAAGATGCTGCGGAGCGTATTATTTTAGCTTTAAAGAAAGCAGATACCCCTGAACTAAAGTTGGAAGCCGCCAACATTACTGACGCTGCTTTCTGTGCTGCATGTGAATGCTCTCTCAACTCCTCATCCTCTTCATCATCACTATCATCTTACATTAAAGCCGTATTGCGGGCTGTAACTTCTCTACACAAACTGCTTACACAAAGAGCATTTTCTTCGGCACGAATTCCAGAAGTGCTAGACGCACCACATCGCCTTGCACTCAGCTTTTAACGATACCATCGCGTTGAAAGTTTGAAAGGGTTTTCTCAGTCTGCTCACAGTTCGTACTTATTCGAAAGCACGTGTGGACCCAATGCCTTCGACTTTGTGGGAGCTTTTAACAGGTCATTTGACGTCAGTGTGTTCGTACATGACCTACTCAGGAGTATTTGTCTTCCACGGACCGGCATATATCGAGGGTATATCATATCCTGTTGAGGACATAATTAATGCACCATTACGGAGTACAGAAGACATGTTGTGTTTGCACACAAGACCAAAAACAATATTATAACAGATTCGAACGCCAGATGTTCATTGATGGGCGACTGCGACATCGCCCAACTACTTATACAGTTCAGGGGGACCAAACCGCCTAATAACATGTTGAAGCCACTCCATCCTTTTAAAGTCTCCCAGGTTCTTCTTTCCTGGTCACTGATACTGCAGACGAGTAGCCGCTCAAAATTCTCGCGATCATGAACATCTTTTCAACGTACTCATTTCCATTTTTCAGGTGAAGTTGTTGCCTTTCACCCTGTTCTTGAGGCTCACCACCTTCTCTCCCTTATTACTCATTTCATCATATCAGTCAACAAACCTCAACGAGAACAGCTTTCATCAGTCGCTTCCAACTCTCCTAAACAACCTTTTTCGGACTACACCTTTGCGAGGATGTATGCACTCTGTATGATGATTTCCTTAATCTCGTATGTGTATGCAACTATTGCCCCCATTATTTATGTGGAGTCATTTATGTATTTCGCATTGTGTTACCTGTGTTCGAAACAATTGCCTATTTTTCACACAGACCAATAATCGAGGGAGGAGGCTATTTGTTCCGAGGTGCTTGGACTGGCCTGTTGATCTGTTTATACGTTCATCAATTGTCGATGATTGGTATTTTTTATTTAAGGATGCAATAATTCAGTCAATATTGACAACTGCATCTATGGCGTTTTCGATTTGGTTCACGATTTTCTGTTACAACCAAGTTTCGTCACACGTTGAGAATGGATCTTTTGTACAACAGATCCCAAAATAAAAAGAAGTGTGTCTAGTTGAGCTTGATGATGAAATACCTAAAAGTTTTATAAACATGTACGTCCATCCTGGACTGAAGCCAGTTGAAGTACTGTAAAGTACGAATATGGACCCAGCGACGGCATCTTTGACCAACAGATCAAGATCAAGGAGACGGTGTTCTGGACAAAATTATCAAAGAGACGGCATTCTCACCATCTTCACCGCCACTTCCTTGACCACCACTTTCTCCTTCTCCACATCCTCCTCCACCACCACCACCACCACCACCTGAACAGTAAAAATACTAGACAAGATCAGAATTTCATCAACACCAACCTGAACCACCATTACCACCACCTCCACAAACTTGTCCTCCTCCATCATATCCTCCTTCATCACCTGTGATCCCACCACCGCTATCTCCGCCACTGATCACCTCGAATCACAGTGTAGATATCTCGTCATCCATGAATGCCGTATTAAGTCTGCGTCAGAAGCAGCTGTAGCTGCTGTAACAAGCATGAGCAAAGTGATATCCGCAACGACAAGAAATGTAAATAATGGTAATACCAGTGGGAATGAATTCCCTAACGAGATTTGCATGTAACATAAATTTTGTAACAATATCACATAGCAAAAAACACATCCTTTGCCTAACATATTCTTCAAAAATTAACAAATATCAATGATATCATATTCTTTACATCATTTATAAACTATAAAACTCTTTACTCATCAGAACAGGAAAGGAGAACCATGTTGTTATAACAAACGTTCGCATTGTTTTCCAGTCGAGAGAAATTAAGTATCTTTTCCAATACTTCCCGAATTTTGCAGCTCCAAGACTTCTAGGTGATGTGGTAAACAATGGATATTTCATTTGGGAGTCGAAGATTCTAGTGACATATGAGTATAGTGGAAGAGATGCATCATCATCGATGTCTGGTCAGACAAGTAAAACATCTCAGGCTGATGACGAACAGATGGATACACAATCTGGTACGGAAATCGTTGTTCGTGAGTTCAACTTGAAAGAATATGAGGATATGGATATATGGGTGACCATATTTCAAGTAACTGATGTCGACACCCTTCTTCGTGAGATACATAATGATCACCGAAATTACATCATGGATTCTATAAAGAAGCAAGGAATTTTGTCTCATAAAACAACATTAACGGTCACCAACAATCCGAGCAAGAACAAAGGGGTGGAGAAGTTCAAAGAGTTAACCGAGATGAAGAATGGAAAAAGGCACCTGAAGTCTGGATTTACGGTGGACATGGCTGATGGGAGGCATCGAGAATCCTGTTTGGGTGAACTGGCGGTCAGAGCGCAGCCCCCAGTACGCTTTGGCACGCAAGTACTTCCGGGCCTGTTCATTACGCCTAAAAGATGGTATTCCTTTAAACGCTTGAGAAATAATTAACCACAGCCGGACAAATAACCTAACATCTGAAATTTTGAGAGCAGATTCTCGTATTGTGGATACCGGTCAAAGAATCATCAACTGATCCGTTAGTTTCGAATCACAATATAATGTTCCATTCCGCGATGTGCGGATTACCGATACCGTTACTGATATGATGAGAGATAATTTTCTTCGGGCTAAAAGTAGAACTCATTATGAAAGTTGTGTTCAAGTGACCAAGTTCTTTTTTAAAGATGCGTCAATAATTGGTATTATCAAACCGTTCAAGGAAGGTGGTGGATCCGAGAAGAAGGGGGCGGTAAGTTTGGATCATGTCGATGACGCAACATTAATGGCGGCTTATCTGGTTTACTTGCCGTACATGGTGTCATCAGCTAGTGAGTACATCACCAATCCCGAAAGACCATCACCTTTCAATGCGTCAGCGTTCTACAAAGCAAGCGTCATTTTTATGAATGATATCAGCGACATATTTCAAGACAGCATCACTGATTTCATGTCGTTGAATGAACTCATGCTTATGGATGTAGAACATCGGAAAGGTGCTCAAATGGAGATTGGGTGTCCGTTTACAACGCAGATGAAATTTTTCAGACATAATTCCAATAATAAGAAGAAAATGGGAGCTAAAGGTAATTTAAACGAGAAAAGAATTGATTCCGCATTGTCAAAAGTGCAGAAACATTGACACCTGGTGAAAAGTAAATCTGGAAACACTTCAGGAAACACTTCAACGTCTGGAAAATTGGGGAGGAATGTTCCTGTACCATAGACAACAGCAAGAACTAGGGCTAAAGCAAAAGCTCTTTCTAAAGCTGGAAAGTAATCGTCTTTACAGACAATGAATATGACAATGGGAGAGATGATGGAAGTGTTGATGAGAGTGGAACAAGTGCTAGCGGTCAAGGATCACCGATACCGAAGAAAAGGAAGACAGGGAACAGTAGTTCAAATACTAAAAACCGAATACGGCAGGAAGAGAAAAAAAGAATCGGAAAGTGGAGAGTAACATCGTAAATTTAAAGATGATCTCCCTCAAGCACCCCCGGTAGGTTATCCGACGCCTACATTTCAAGAGAAAAACACGTAATCTGGTTTCATTGCCAACGCTATACTCCCTCCAGGCTTGCGTGGTTATTCTTCACGTGCTGCAATTGATGATTGCGCAGCGCATGGTGATTTTATTCACTAGCTCGCCTGTTTCTTGGTACCACGCAACCATCGTGCAAAAAACGTTTCAGCAGTGAGGATGTGTTGTTTCTTAGAGAAATGGCGTGATTGTGAGGAACATATCGTCAGTTAAAGGAGATGTTCATAATTAGATACAACAATAAATATTGGAATAGAGCTTACAACAGGAGCAACGAAGGGTACGAGGAAGCATATTTCAGGAGGAGGGGTACAGCGTTGTGGGCCGAGGGCGACTGTATTACTAATGCAGTAGCCGTCGGCCTACAAATAGTATGCCAGTTATAGCGTCTCCATGCGCAGTTCCCAGCCACATATTGGAAAAAATGAAAATCCCGGACTCCCGCAAAGAATCTTTTGAAGATCTACATCAATTCGTGAAGGAGACCTCTCCAGGAGGAGAAAACCTTCGAAATGAGACTAATCACAACTTATGGAGTCCTATAGTTAATGTTTCTGTTGAAAAAGATGACGAGCAGGACCAAGATGCCTGTTTTGGCCGTTACTCATCAACTCTGGAACTACTGACAGGACACATGGAAAATGATGAATCTCGAGTATGGTCTGCAAGAAGACGTGATGCATTAGATATATGGCTCGGCTGCCTGGCCACGTTTGTGGGATTAGATGGTAGCGGTTTGGGTTCAGGTAATTCTATAATTCCAGTAACTGGTGGACCTTACCTTCTGATAAGTAAGAATTGTCCTGCCTAGGCCGGACACAACGACGAATTTTTGGTGAAGGATTTTAGTAATACTGGATTCTTTATTCTGGGTACTGGAAAGGACGGTTGTACGCCTAATATATGCGCTTCCTCTCATAAGTTCGTCACCTATAATGCAGAAAGTCGTTCTAGAGTCGCTAAATCGTTGAAACTAGAATCACGTGAAATTCCTCCATATTCAGTGATCTTTGAACATGGACATGTCCAATATGGAGATGTACCGTTCAATGGTAGTCATTTCTTCCAGTACCACATGTACGTTATACCAACAGACTACCAATTGGATGATG
>JAULBU010040695.1:2876-34550 GCA_032358235.1 Odonthalia washingtoniensis | reverse complement strand
CGTCCAAACCCGGCTTCCCCAGAACAGGTTACGCGTCACTATTTCCCAAAAAACCTTTAATTAGTGATTTTTACTGTACGCTCCGCGGCAAATTTAAATTTGCTCAGAGAAATTTCATTTTCACCTCTCTGCCGTTTCTAAATAATTTCCGTTTCCAAATTTTTCGAAGAGGTCTAAACTTTTCGCAAAAACGGGCTTTGCCGTCTCCTTCACGTCGCAACGAAGACATTACGCCAAAATCTGTTTCCATTCTCGACGGTAAGCCGGTCCCTTCTTTCACTTCTCCGTTTACCAATCGACCGTGTCATTACACCTGTACCCAAAATCACAACTCAAATCCATCAGCGCCCTCTATCACTCACATTGTGTGTGTTAAAAAGATTTATTTTTTATTTTTTAACTGCCTATGTCTCAATCAAGTGAAGTAAGTTTGAGGGGGTTTGAAAACTATTGAATCTGCAACAAATAATTACACTTTGAAAAATTTTACAGGTAGTCTTGAAGACATGTCCAGACACCCTGGAAAATATTTAGGGGTACGTTGAAAGCACTAAGGACTGGCACAGTGGACAGATTGGGCTTTCTTGTTAATTTGTTAACCGTTGAAATGTTGATTTCTGAGCTGTGTATAAGCATTTTTTGGATTAAATAATATATAATAAATAATCTCTCATTATTCCGAAGGTCTTCAAAGATTGTATGATTAACTTTAATATAATTCCTTTCTCACTTATCTACAACATTCAATAACGACAAACATCTTCATCCATTATATTATTATATTTAATTCCTTCCTTAACTACAAAATTCAGAAACGACTACACCTTCGCATCCAATAATTCGTTGTCAGGATAATTATAACATTATGCAATCATGCACTTTCAAAGTTGAGAGATATAACGAGCCTAGTTGTCATAGTAAATTCAAGCGATGTGGTTGTGATTGTGATGTAATTTAACTTCACGACGCAATAAGTAGAAAAAAGGGGGGACAGAAAGGAAAATGCAGAGAAACTGACCGGTCTTACTCGCCGCAGTTCATCGCAAAACGCCAAATCTGTTTCAAGAATATAAAAGGCTAACATATCGACTTATGCTTTATCATCATTAATGAAAAGAATACAATTAGTACCATTTGGAAATTCTTTGGACTAAGTTCCGCACAATTTAAAAAACTACCATCAGTTCAATCTTGCCTAGATGGAACGATGGGTAATTACACAACTGCTTAATATACGAAGAGATAAGACGAAAACACCAGAAACAGTTTAGCATACCTGCTGAATACGCAATTCGGAGCAAGATATCTCAAATGTTCGAGGAGTGCAAGAAGACAGATAACGGACTCGTTGCTACTCGAGATATTGATTCATCTCCAAGAAAGCGGGCCAGGAAATCAAAACTTCCGAACGAAGTGGTCTCTTTCATTGAAGAAATGATTTGTGTAGAGCCAAATACACTACCTTTAAATGGATTGGCGCAGGTCCGTCTCCAGTTCTCAGATCTTGACGAATCTGTGACTGATTTCATTATTCGATCAAAGCTAAGTTCAGCCAAGAACAAAATCAAATTAACGGGACATGAATTGTAGAAAATTTTAGAAATTAATTAAAATTATGCGCTTTTACCAGTAAAAATCATGTTTTCGTGCTTTTCCATATGCTGACTTTGAGGATGAGGATGTGTAGAACCAGAACCAAACAACCTCTACTCACATTATATAGCTTCATCGATTCGTGAGACCTTCAAGTTTTTGTTAATCTTAGTTAAAATATTTCATAACGAGTAGCGGATTCAATCGTTTTCAAATCTCCCCCGAAACAGGGCAATTTTACTTCACTTGACTCAGACATAGGCGATTAAAAATAATAAAAAAACATATTTAAAAATAAATTAAAGTTTTTAAAACCAAACGTATTTTCGTCTTCTCTCCAAAATAAAAAAACATCTTCGGCCGTACATTTCGACATTTCAAAATTTTAACACAACCCAAAACAATATTTGGACCGTTGTGATTCAATATGTGCCGTCTTCTTCAGCACAGCCACAAACACCAACTTCACCACTGATATCAGCTCCAGCACCTCTTTTTGAAGTTGACAATCTTAATGAAAGTAATGACGATGCCATTCTAGACAACTATCAAGAAAATCTTAGTCTGACAATAATGACCATCCGCATCTGTATCATCAACAGTAGAAGAAATATAACAAGGAAAAGGTCCCAAATATGTATATTGTCGATGACAGTAATAGGATTAAATGACCATCATCAATTGCATTACTAGGTGTTGATCAGAACGGTAATAATCATAATACTCATTTCGCTATTCATACACTGTAGATATTTGATGCGTTCTCACATGATGAATCAATTTCAATACAACAACGGCCAGGATACCCAATACATATACAAGAAGATGATCATGATAGACTACTATTAAGAAATGATGTAAATTATTACATAACACAAACAAGTGAATTATTTCTCCATTAAACAATCCGTGATGTAAATCGTTTATTGTTTTCTATAATTCTAAGAAAGATTCACGTAAATTATATCGTAACATCACAGATTATGATCTATTTTAATATCGTAATATTAATACTAGTGAATAAATTGGAAAATTGGAAAGACATACAACAGAACAATTATTAGATGTATCCCTGAATTACAATCAAAATTTCATTTCATGGAGACATTATCAAGGATACTAATACTGAATTGGTATGTACACCTAGGGTAACAACTGTAATTAACACTGGTTTCAGTACGTACGAACGAGTATGCCGTGAAATCCGTTCAAACGCTTTTACTTTATATTGTATTTAACGTCTGATTGTTAAATCTTTAGGTCAGACTGTGTATCCACAACCTCCGAGGTCCATACTTATACTTGACAGACATTATGCAAGGAAAATTGCTAACGCTAATCAATTTGTTAGTCAATTGATTGATTCGATGAAGAAACATGATGTTGATGTAAATTATACGACAACTTATAAAGTATTCAAGGCGGAAGATTTTGTCAGAATTTGTTCAATTGCTGGTGTCGTTAATGCAGCGCATGGCGGTAAAAACAAGGGTCAGATGATCATCCATCGGCATAGGTATGTTGTCTTCTTCTTTGTCATTGTGCAGCATGCCTATAAATATTTTGAAATAAACAAATTCCATTCTCTCACAGCTCTTTTATATATCATATTCATATGCTGTTTCTGGTTTATTGCGAAACATTTCAAAGTGACAAAGTGACAAAGTTAATTGACGTTGTTTAACCTTCCTTTCTCTTTTTGTATGTGTGCAAAATAGTTCGTTGATTGAGTTGATGCCAGTCGGGTATACGGAATACTCCTTCAGTTTATTTGTTAAACCTTGTAAAATTTGGTTACGAATTCCAAACCCCCATTTCAAGAAGTACGTTATTCTCAGATTGTAAACTCGTCTCATTTGAATATTTCACGTATCAACAAAAGAAGAGAAATGTTCAATCAGCGACTTGTCACACCAATCATTGTTATGGCAGTCTGCTTATCTTATCTTATTATTTTTCCTCTTTTCTTCTCTTAGATGATACCGAAAAGTACAAGAAATTCTGTGGAGACAAAACGCCACATATTTCATCACCTTGCAAGTTAATCAAGTCTTCCGATATGTACGTGAAGTCTGAACGTATCTATGCAATGGTACTACATACACTTGAACGTCTCGGTCATGATACGGGCACATGGATTGACGATCCATATGAATGAAAACATTTTTCATATTTAAATCTTTTTCGCTCCAAACCATCAAATCTACAATTTGATTTGCAATAGTTGTTTTTGTGGAAGTCCCGACCAGTATTATGGAGGGAACGGATGTCCACCATCTTGATAATCCACTTCAATAATGTCCAAAATATTATTGCGCCTTGAAGGCGTCGATTTTTATGAGGACGTTTCCCATAAATCTCCATACAGGCCAGTGATTAAACTTAAATCCTGTGTGAGTAGAAAGGGTCTTGTGTGATGTATGTCTGAAAAAGCATTTTAAAAATATATATATTGAAAATGTATTTAAAAATGTTTTCGTCTTCTCTCCAAAATGGTCCAATTTGATATTGTTCAGTCAAAACAACGTCGGCCATAAATTTCCACGTTTCAAAATTTCAACAGAACCCAAAATAATATTTGGACCGTTGCGATGATTCTTTCTCAACTACCAATGTCGTCGACGACCTGTTTCACCTCGTCGTTTCACTGTGAATAACCCCGGTTACTGTAACACCGATAGATGACATACAACCCGTTATAGTAAAATATATCCCTACAAATGTCAGACAAGAATGAAAACATTAAAACCCGTCAAATTAAACAAAAAACCACCATCAAAAGATTACAAAAATTCATCAAATAGTAAATAATACATTGTTATATATTTTTAATGTCTTCATGACTGTTTGCGTTATCTAACAAGTGTTATAAAGTACTACAAAAATCAAATAGTACAGAAAATAATGTTTCCTGTAACTATTTTACAAAAAACATTCAATAAGTTTTGTGATAAGGAGAAATGATAGTTTAGGAGATGATTTTCCTTCTGAATGAAAAATTTCCTTTTTCGATTCAAATTTTAATAATATTTCACTGGTTCGTTACACACATTATTCAAAAATTTTAAAAAAATGTGACACACCAAAGAAAATATTGCATCAGTTCATGTCACCTAGAAACATCGTCATGAAATCACATATCACCGCGCTCAGCATAATGAAACATTAGCGGTTGCAGATCAGTATCATGTTCAAATCGTTTCGTCACCAAATATTCCGGTACAGTACCTTCGGTACTATACCTTTAACACATCACCGTGTCCTCATCGGCCACAATTTTGGGCAGAATTCCATTGCCCAGTCAGAAATTTCATGTGTCTTTCGAGCTTTCGAATGGTGAATGTGTGTGGTTGTGTTCGACTGTGGAGGAACTCTATACAGTTGGCGAGAGTGATGAAAGCCTTGCGCTCCGGATGATTTTATATGACACCGATCACGACTGCCCTGCTGAACGAATCAGAGTAGTATTCCGACCAAATTATCTCCTCGAAAAGATAATGGATTACATGGCAGTATGGCTGACGAATGTGCATGGAAGCTGGCGGAACATGACAGAAATACGACCGGGAAAGTTGTGGACCATGATAAAGTCTTTCGAAGAACGAAGAGGAAAAAGAGAAATGAAACAAAACTACCATAGCTGCTGGTCGTCTCAGAGGACACGGAACATATCGAAACCACGAATAAGCTGTCTTCGCAGATAAATACCATTTCGAGAAAGATGTATATCAACATTAAAAACGCACAAGACATGTGGTGAAAAACATCGGAACGACTGCAAGCACTGGAGAGAGGAATAGAAGTTCTACGAAAATGCTATCACAGAACCATAATTGACAAAAGTATAAAGGCCTCTCGAGTGTCACTAAAGCTTTGAATAGTTGAAGAACTACAGCGGTCACTACAAAGATGCTTCAAAAGTAGTTTGTAACCAAATATCAATGGATTTATTGTACGAAATTTAATAACTATCACCCAACCATGTGATTGGAATTTTTTCGTATATAGCACGTGATATGTTTGAAAGTGTGGCCGCAGAAAATATGATCTACTTCCCGTCGTATACGACAACGCAGCACTCTTCACACGATGTAAGTGAATCAACAATAGTATTCAAGTCAGCATGGTCTCTTTTCAAATGGCTCGACATTTCGTGCGACATTGAAAGACGCACTTTCCTTGTGAGCGGACCCCGATAAATAACTGGGGCCGTAGTACGTTTATTGGGAGGTATATAGTGGGATATTAATGACGAAGAGCGACAGCTCAATATCTTCATTGGATCTTCATATTTGAGACCAACTCCAACTGGTATAGAACTTACTGATTCACGGTCAACAGTACAATCCCAGTCATCGAAATGGGACGATTCGAAAGATACTGTTGTGCAGAACTTGCATCTCGGCAAGGTGCGAACGGGGATTGAGATAATGGATGAAAAAACCGTCGATTCATTTGCTGCATTCCATTAAAATGGTTTGATGATGCATGAAAATCTCAAAGGATGGCGCAGTTGACGTCCACAGCTGGAGAGGGCGTGTGGGTTGGTACATTGATAGTGTAGATTCCATCATGTGTCCTCTACAGCCAGGAAACTATCAGGAATATTTCACCTTTACTTGGAAGTACTGCATTCATATAAATTTATGCTTAAACTTTTTCGCAAGTCTCCATTAAGCACCAAAGAAATAAACTATTCCATATGTACGGTAATAATATAACTTCAACAACAATAATTACGAAAAGTGCTAACTTAGCATTTTAAAGTTCTTGTATGTTGTTGAGCGACATACAAGCACTTTACGATTAATTTAAATAATTATTAATAAAATTATAGTAAAACACTGCATCTCTACTTTTCTATGCACAAAATCTATGTTAATACTACTGTTTCACTAAAATTAGTGTAGCCATATTTAATTGTAATGAAACAAAAATTCGTCATTATTATAGCGAACCCGTGGAAAAAATCAGTACTGTAACATTAAATTGAAGTAATTTATTAAATGTTTTGATTATTCCTGTCGTACAACTGCTTTTTGTTATATGTAACTAATTTCAGTAGTACCGTACTATTAAATATTGTTGGAGCATTGTACTACTAATATTATTCGTTCCGAACACTGAATTATAGTAGAATCTAATATTTTACCATGCAGTGAAGTTCAAATGGTGTTAAACTTCGTCTCTATATTCATGGACATCGGCCAAAGCATGGAATTATTTTTACTGCGTTCTATGTGAACAAAACGCAGGGTCTTGGAGAGGTAATAGATCCTCTTTCCATTGTGAACTATGTTCAGTAAGTCATTGTCGGCGAACTTATACAGGACTCCGAAAAAACTATTTTTCATTGTGGCATTCTCAGTCAACCCTATCATTATGGACCACACCGCATCTCACAGCACAATCAGAATCACTTCCAATCCAAACAACTGGAAACGACAATGATAATAGCGACTAATCGGAGTAGTTGCCACAGAATTATATAAATCTCACCGTTGAATAAAACAGGCGATTTAATGGTCTGATTGGCGCTCAGGGCACAATTTTAGAATAAAATTGGTCAATTTTTGATCACTATAGTGATTAAAGGCCTATTTTTAATGTTTCAAAAATCTTCTCGAAGTGCAAATGTAATCTACTATAGCAACTTCCATACTAATCCAAAAACGTTGAAACTTGACACAGAGGTTACTTACCTCTTAAACTGTATGACCGTGGAAAAAATGAAAAAAACTAATATTGACGAACTAGGGCTACATACAAAGTCATGATCACTATAGTGATCAATAAAATCAGGCATTCAATGCCCTAAGTTAGGAATAGGGGACACATTTTTTCAAAAATACGACCTCCACATGGAGGAAATATATATTTTTTCTTTTTTTCTTTTTCCCTGATAACAAATCTTACATTTGTCCAGTCAAGGCTGTATTGATTTTATTTTTGTACAACTATCTTCTGCCAATTACAACGGAATACTTGGATCGTGCCAATGATTCAAGAAAAAGTGTCGAACTACTTGAAGATTCGGTGACTGTCACGATTTAAAGCGTAATTAACATGGCAGGTATGGGACGAATCAGCGGTGAACAAAGCCGTGTCATGTACAGGGAATTTGAAATGGACAGACTCATAAATCTGTTTTTTATTCAGGAGTGCAACGCAGTGCGTGATCATTTGCTCAACACCTCCATCGATTGTTATTTCAACTTCCTCATAATGTTCAAATTGGAAATTATATATTGTTATCAAACATGTTAAAAGATAAAATAATAAAGAAATACATTGGTTCGGACCCTTAAAACTGTTTTTTCAATGTTTCATGTCGTTTCATGTTCTGTTTATTTCATAAGTCACACTCCACCGTTTGCTTAAGAGTGTTGCACAATCGCCACAGTTACGGCTGTGGGAATGGTGAGGCGGTTCAGTTTTCAGTGAACAATGTCTTCGTTAGGGGGTATTAGGAATCAGTTAGCAGAGAATTCGGGGAGTTTTATTTAGCAGTGACACCAATAGTTGGGAAACTGTAAAAAGTTTCGTCCATATGGAGGAAACGTTTTGTAAAAATTAAAAATGTTCATTTTCGTAATTACTTAGTATTGTAAATCCCTACTGTTAATTCTTTAGTAATTCAGATTTCAATGTGTACAACGTTACAAAAACGTCCATAAGATTGCGACGAACGGATAATCGCAGTCAAACCACGATATATGAAAGGTCAGATATTACGCACAATACTACAAACCATTTGTTGGCAACCGCACATTATCAAGTCAATTTTATTTCCCAAAAGAACTACATCAGGAAACAACAACATACTCTGAACATCTCTCAACTAGTTTCAACTTATCTCACCTCTCCTCCGGGTTTCATCTGACACGAAATGTCGACGAATTTGGTTTGGCAGGAACTATTTTAGAGCTTATATATACTTTTATCAATTGCTGTCAACTGTTCTCAACTGTTCTCAACTGGTCTCAACAGTTCTCAAATTCTCTCAAATCCTCAAATCCCCTCACCATGTCTACAAATTCAAGGTCCCGTGCACCCCCATTCTGATGCATTCCCATCTCTCATCAAAAATGGAAGAACTGTTTCATAGAACTTTTCTTGGTGTGGACATGGAAATGACCCAACACCAAGGGGTATACTACCATATGTTACTTTGAGAAACATGGGAATGACTAAACATCAAGGGGTATACTACCAGATGTTACTGTCCAGTTGTACTGGCGAGATGACGAATCGCGACATTTGTTAACTCATCCCCACAGATTGGAACATCTGCAAGTTTGGAGTTCACCGCAGTACTTTTCGGTACAGCGAGAGTTACAGCTGATGTGGTAATTCTAAAACAAGCAGCAAAGTTCAATGGAAACCTAATGGATCAGAACAAGATATGGATAGCCTATACATATCTGAGAGTTGTAATAGTGGATATTCAAATTAAACCACAGCATAAACAAATGGCATATCCGTATTACGATAACCAAACAAGTAACAACCCAGTTCACCTTCGCGATTTGTAAACACTACGTTGCTCATTGCTGGGACTGTCAGGCAACTACTGTAATCGAAATTCAAAGAGCCACCCGGAGACTGCTGAAGATGAGGACACTGGCAGGTCCGTAACCCTAACAGGATTTATACATGCTAATTACGATACTACCAAATAATGGCTCAGTGTGAGTCCAGTGTGGAACGTAAATAATCCACAGCGGGATGTGAACAGTGATCATTGTGTTTCATCCTTCAATATAGAATAGTATCGAATTGTTTCTGGAATAATATCAGTTTCATTTGAATGTGAATATTTTGATGATAATTATATTGGTATTAATCAAAAAATCATGATGGGAAATGGTAGGTTAGTATTACTAAACGATAGGTCCTTAGTTGTGGTAGAACGTCGAAATAGCCTGTCAGCACTCTAGTTGTGGGGCGGAATGATCTCTACAGAATCCAATTGGGCATGGGATCACATTCGTGTGGATCTTCTAGTACGAGGGGAAAAGGCGATCATGCCACCATGGGAGGTAATTAAGCTCAGTAAGTGTCGAAACATATCATCATAGAATATGGAAAAGGACATTTCATTTTTTGACCGCATGAGCAGTGTCATTGTCTTTATGTCCACAAGTTCCCCTTCCTCGTCCTGAGATATATATCCGAGAGAAATAACGCAATACTGCAGGACCAATTTCGTTTTTAAACAAATTCAGGTTTTCTTCGTCATTCTGCTGACTTTCATTTCACTTTCCCCTCAATTAGCGCTATCCCGTAATTTTATATATGTGACATTCGCATTATGTCACCAAGACATGTCGAAAACACAGTCTGTACTGGTTTTCATTATTTTCCTTTTTGCAACAGATATTTCCGTTTCTCTTCGTTCCATTGCTCCATTTTCTTTAAAATTGAATCGGAAAAATAGAGAACCATATCCAAGTAATGCAAAATATATGTCCTTTGCAGCTCTTTTCTTTTTGCTACAGAAGTTGGATAGCAGCTCACTAAGGCGTCCCTATAATGTACCTACTTTGAAAAACGCCTTCAGAACTGCATTTATCGACTCTTCAGACGGATATATTTGTAATGTTTCTTCCGATGATATTGCGGTTCTAAGTGACAACCTTATGATATCTTTCTCAGAGTTGAATGACGAGACATGTATGTTGTTACCGCTACATAGAAAGCTTTATTGTGCTGGTACTATCATTGAACCGTCCGACAATTTAATTTCATTCTCCAATACAATTTCAGCTCTGTTCGTGCATTTTCTTACATTTCTTTCACAATGTGGGTCCAATTCACACGTTTCATTATAACCTCACTTCTTCATTACCAGTGGTCTACTGGCAGTCCAATTCCCAATTATTTCGTAGGTACCTTCTTTATCATCCGTTCAACCTTTACATGACTCTTGTTGTTATCGGACATATTTTTAAGCAGTTCATTATTTAGTAACTGTAAACTATGTACCATTCCTTTAATTTTAATATTTTCCCCATCAAGTTTCATAATTTTTGATTGCATATCCTTGATTGATACCTCTTTACTGAACACTTCACGTTCATTCTCATTTACCGACACTTTGTCTTATTCATCAAAACAGACAGTCTTGACTTCCCCGCGGTTAATTTTCGAAATTCTTCTCACAGCTTCCCGAAATCTTCCATATTTACTTCCATTTCTATATTTCCAAAATCTTTGATGGAACTATTCATTTCCGTGCCATTTCTACAATCAGCATTTCCAATGATGTCACTCTCAGTTCTCAAATCTATATAATAGGTATTACCATTATTCACGACATCACTGTTTGATGAAGATTCATTTGTATCATTGCCGCGCATTCCTCATTCTTACAGTACCGCCTCTTCCGCTACCTCGATACCCACGGATCCCACCCCTTCTTCGTCCTCCAAATATCACACGCCTTTCGACAGAAATGTCTGAACTTGGCTGAACACAATCTCCTTCTGGACATCATTTCCACGACTACAAACTCTTGTAGATTTTAATGGGGTTCTGAGAACCTCACCGTTGACATTGCCGGTCTTTGCGAAACTTTTCTTACTTCCCTAAGATTTGTCATAACTGTTTTCCGAATAATAAATGATGGAAAAACGCTTAAAAATAACCTCTCCTTCTTGCTATAGAATTTCTATTCTGATACAAGTTTAATCTTACGTTTTAAACAAGATGTAACAGCTATGATAGTAATTTTTTTCAGCCATGAGTCGAAATTGCATACACTGTATGTACTCCATAATTTTTGTAGATTTTCGTTCACCATATGCAGTAAAACTTTAATCAATTGTGAACATTCGTTTCGTCCGGTTCCAATTACAGCCTGTTCAACACAGGCTATGTAACATCCTCATTGATGCTTAAATGTCTTTACAAATAACTGACTTCATCTAAATCAACTTGTATCCATCTTACCTGCCGCATACCTATTATGCACATGATGAAACATCATGCGGATGCTGAATATGCCATAACTATGTCCATGGGAATGATTCACCTGATGTTAATCATGTGAGACCAATGGATAATGCGTCCTCCCCATTCCGAACTAATTTCCGCAAACAATAATATATTGTACTAGTAGTGAGAGCGTTGTGTTTCAAAAATAATATCATTGTAGTAACAGCTACTAGTAAAAAACACATTGGAAATAGTATGAGTAGTTTTCGTTTCAGATAATCATCATGAATGCAACTATGTTTTATAACTTATTTATTTATTATTTTCAGGAAGCACCAACAAATACGAACACGATAGGGAGAAGGACAAAATAAATATAACATTTTCCACTTTTTCACACAAGTCTTGTCGAACATTTCAGTCATCGCTTCACTTCCTTTCCCGATATTTCCCCACAATTTCAGCCGTAATTTTCTTACATTCATCAAGAGATCCAACTTTCTTTGATAATAATCTTGCATCAAAGTCGGCGTCACGAATGATGTCAATAACTTCGTCTGCACCCTTCCTTCCCTCCTGAGATCGTAAGATGCTTAAAGATACGGCCAAAAACTTCTTCAACGCACCAGCTTTTCTCTTGTCCATTTCCTTTCCCAGTTCGGTTTTCGACAGAACACAAGCAGCAGTATTTTTACTACTATCAGCTGGCTTTTCGCGTCCATATTTTTGGCCATGCGAACAATCCATGATAATACGAGGTGTTTCTGTTCATTTTTACTTAAATATACAGCTTGGTCAGAACAGAAGAAATTTAAAGATGTTCTACAATATTGACAAAAAACGTACTATATAATTAGATAAAGTTCTGAAGATATATTTTGTACATACGTTACATATTTTCAGAGCCATTGTCCTACTTCATCATGTTTCTATATTGAGCATACCATGCTTCCGTACCTTCATTTCCAGTTTTTTTGGCCTCACTAATTGTGGGGTCTTCTCCGGATTTTCTAGGATGCATCCCACCTTGGTGATAGGCTACACGTGACAGAAAACATTGCTGCTACACTTAACTTTTTATTAATTTATTTAGGAATTGTACGTTTTTAAAAAAATCTGTAGTGTGTTTTCTCAAGTTTCATTAACACAGTATTATTTCAAAGTTTATTGGCAACATTACTAATTACATTTAACAACCATTTCAAGCATATGTTCGTTTTGTGCCTTTTTCTGTTATCAAATGTAACAATGATTTAGAATTTTTCGGCCAATTTATCACAACTCTGTGAACTGTTCTTAAACCGTCACATTCTCTCTTCCTCTCCATCAATACTGTTCATTCGGCCAACTGCAACCACAGCCGATCAACGTGCCCATCATCGGCGACGTGCAATGAAATTTCAGCCATAAACAATACTCAATGGCGATCGCAACCTGTTATTTCTCATCGCAACAACTAACATGCGGAAATATTTCCGCAGAGGTATATATAAATCTTTACTCTTCGCTGATCGCACCATTTTCTTATTACTACAATCATAATTATTCACTGATATTTTCTTTAATTTCTTCTTCTTATTCCCATTTACAGGTAACTAATTCTCTTTCAATACCCCGACCTGCAAACAGGTTTGTACTGTTTCTAATTTTATACTTACATTCCCAGTTCATGTTCTTTCCATATACAATTTACTAACTTCTTTTCTATTCATGATATTTCTTTATGTGATTTCCATATGCCAACAAATTAACAGGTTGCACCTGTTCAGAGTGATAGGATGAAGATGATGAAATTAGAGAGTTTCGTTTCTATGGAATCTCTATCCCTGATAATTTACACACATCTATTGAGGCGTTGTTTGGCAGTTGTTTGGTGCTTTTCATTCTTTTTTCATGCATAGTTTTCATTTCTCTTCACCTTTTCCTCTTCTTCACATTATTTAAAAGTTCAATATTTTGTTAATACACCCTTTTTATTTATAAAACATTTTCGATATCATATAGTATGGTACCATTACTATTAATAATAATTATAACATGTACATCCTAATTGGTATACATATATTGCAATGTATGTTGCACATATTAAATATATCAATCCCATATCCTATATAGCATCATAATATTTCATATATTATCAATGTATGCAACAGAAATTGCCCTACCCATCCATTTTCTATTCGTGAAATGAATGATTTCGGGAGCCTCCATTCACGATTCCGTACAAAAAATGGATGGAAACATGTAGTCTACCTGCCCTTTTACATTCAAGAGATGAAAGGAAAATTCATTGTGACGTCCATTCTACACTACACTTATCGAATAATTTTATGAATTATTCATTCGTTCTCCCCTACACAATGTGTAGTCACGTGCCTGGATTACATACAATAAATATTTCAACTATTGTAGAATTTTTTGCATGGCCCATCCATTTTTCACAGTAAAACCATTTTATACAGTACACATACACTGAAATGTCGAGTGCTTGAAGAAAATTTTCAATTACACATCCGTGCGCTCTTCCAAAACGTGAAAAGGGGGCCAGACTATTTCTTTCATATATTTTCCACTGTCCATAATTAATTTTGTAAGACTCATACATTAAAACATACACTCCCTGTATGCAAAAACTAACGCCCCCCACAATTTATCTTCAAATTATATAGATTTTTCCTTCAGTTACTATCCATAACAATTCAAACACTATAGTGTTGTGTATATAACCTACACGGACACCCAAAATTCGCATAGCCTAGTTTATGTAAACTACACCAAAAAACTACGTCGTTTGAGAGTAGGCATTCATTAATGGAAACACAGACGATATCATTCATTATTTCGTCCTGTCGTTCCTTATTTCCATTTTTCTCAGCACTTGCCGGAGTATCTTCCCGGTGGTGTACCTGCGCTTTCCAAATCGAATTATAACTATTTCCGTATTGGCAATTCTTCCGTACTTCTTCCAAATCCAGAACCGTTTTAACGATAAAAGGACGGAACGAGTCTTGTCAAAATATATACACTACCACCTCCGTCAGTTTCAAATTGGTTACCAAACCTTTCCATGCCTACAACTCCATTTAATTTTGTCCGGTCATCGCCCCTCTTTCCAATTTTCCACATTCAGAATTTCCATCTTCATTTCCTTCAATTTTCTTCATTTCAAACATCTTCAAATACAGTTTCTTTGCGCACCATTGATTACTTGTTCTGTTATATGGCACGTCATAAAACATTGATTCGATCACCAACAATATCTTCATTAATTCCGTTGGTTGTTTACCTTTTCGGCTTTGTTAAACATTCACACTGAAATTCACATTATCAACACACGCTTCACCATTTATACCAGAAACATCTCTCGGTACCTGTTCGGTTTCATGATTCCCCTTTGTGCCCCATGTCTTCTTGATATTCACAACATTCCGCTCCGGTTGCCAACATATCAGATATTTCCATCCAATTGTTTTATTTATTCGGGCAGATAATACCTACTACATAATATCAATTCACCCATACAATCATAGCTGGTTATTACAATGGATCAATGAAAGGCCTCATGAAAAATCTTAAAATATACCTGTGCAACCTTAACTTTAAAGATGTTTTCCAATAGATAGTTACATACCGTAACCCGGGATTCTTGAAGGATACCGTCGATAACTATCGCAGCGGTTCTAAATCTTGCCGTATGTATCGGCACCACAGTACGGTACCAGCTTGCTCTTTCACACACAACAGTATTCCTGACTATAAAATTTAAAATAACTATAGATGCTGCAGATTGATTACAAATTACATTTAACATCGTAATTTATGTAAATTACAGGTTATTTACATTCCCCTTTTGTAATTTACACATCCCGGGTTGTAAAACTGTATTACTGTAAGCATAATTTCAAATTTTTCTTTAAAAATTTAAAATTTCATTTACCAAATTTCATTTTTCAAATTTCATTTCAAATTCCATCTCAAAATTAGAAATGAAAATTTCATTTCTGATTTGAAAATTCAAATTCAAATTCAAATTCAAATTTCCAATCAGCAAATATTCGACAAATTGGCATTTTGGTCAAAGGCCTTGACTCGTTCCCCAAATTGTCGTACCAACTTCAGAAAGTACTGATATTTTCTAATTATCTAACAATTTCGTGGTTGTGAAAGTCTTGCAGTCAAGACATAACTCAAAATGGATGACCCCAAAATGGAGGACCCCAAAAGCCCACAGCATTCCATTGATCAATTACACGAGCAAGTAGTAGGTACGAACTAATCTCATGGTCAGAAAATTAAATGGGTGACTACCATACGGAATGTATCTCAAGATGGCAAAAGCGGGGAGCCGATAGAAGACAAAATCAACAAATCACGCTATCAACTAACCAGAACTTCCCTGAAACGAGGCAGCCGTAAATCAAACGTCTCCGCAGACTATTCAATATTTCATCCCGTTGCCTACAACGGTAGGAAGAGAGCCCGCTATATGTGCTGTTCTGAAAGCATGTGCAGTGCATCTTGGAAATCCACTCGTGCGCTACAACATTTTATGGAATGTGATCGTTCTAGGTCAAAAAAACCAGCCACATTCGAGCGCCTATTGGCCATGAGTGTTAGTGACAATGCAGCTCCTGTTGAAGTGAAGAGGGTATCCCCTAAAGTTTTCCGATTGAATTACTAATCAAGTGGTAGTAGTTCCCGCAGAAGAATCTCTACATGTTTCTACAATACTGAAAGAATTGATCGATATTTTTCAGTTCTGCCAAAAAGGAATAAAAGAGTTCGATTAGGCTTTGGTCTGACTCCCTCATTGAATGTGGACATCTGTTCACTCTTGAGTCCATTGAAACTCTCGGCAGGTTTTGGAAATTTTCGTTTGGTGAGTCATGGTGCCCGACGTACCGTGAGAGAATATCCGGGCCTCTCCTTACGGTAAGTTTTGAAAGGAGGAAAAATTGGTGTTTGATGCACTATCCACCGTTCGTGTTCATTTCATGTCCATGGACGGGTTTACTGTTGTCAACTATAAGTCTCTGTTCAATATTATGACTGGAGCACCCCTACCTTTCGTTATTGATATAATTTGTGTGAATGGCACGAAGGATACTTCAGCAAATTTGGATCACCAGATTCAGACCGCGCTAGATGCTTCGTTACATGAAATCGATTGTAAAAGAAACGGTTTGGAATTCTACAGTGATTCCCCATACGTGATGACGCTGACAAGAAATTTTATATTTGAAGAGGGAGACACAGGTCCTAATTGTGTAGTGTTTTCATTTGGGTGCTGTTTTCATGCCCTATTCAATCTCGCCAAAGATATTTGTGCATTTAAAAATATGAAAATGGTTCTGAGGACGAACTTCAAAGTAGCGTCACTTTTTCGCAATAGACATATGGAAAATGATCTGTTAAGTCAAGTACGATGAGTTACGTAACATACCCGAGTATGAAGTCTTATTCAATAACTAGGGGGAATGGGGTTGTTTTTCTTTTTGATTCCGTGTTTTGTAACAAATAGTTAGTAACGTCGATACTTACGTCGCAAAAGACGGCTAGAAACTACGATACAGCCCTGTATTTAAATTCCAAATCAGTGGCCACTGCAGTTGTAGAATTTGCGCTGGACAGTGAGTCTTGTGTAAGTCTGGAAAATATACTTTTCCATGACAGCATTAATAATATTTTCCATTCCACTTCGTACAGTTCATAAAAAATAATACGAGTAGTATCACTAGGGAGATAACTGATTTCTCGTCTTCTGTCGAACATCTTCCACTCGGATTTACTAATCCATTTAATTATCCGTATCGTTTTAAGAAGGAAATTACAGCTACAGTTTGGAGTGTTTTCTTTCCTCCCCTTCTAAGATTTTTTAATGAAACTAATGTAGGACTTGTTAATTTACTGATTTCAGTTACATGTCTTTTTATAACTGTAGATTTAAGTTGAAGTATTGCGCTAAACGCATTTCAGCACAATCTCTTTCCTTTTATTTTATAAACAGATGTGGAGTAATCTTTGATTTCCATATGCCTCCTTTTAAGCTTTCTGTTTTGCGCAGCTTTAGAATGCCACTCAAGTAATTTATTTTCTTCAACTGGTGGTTCTTTCAAAAAACACAATATGGATCGTACATTATTTACCCTCTCTTTCTCTTTCATCATTGAAAATTAGTTACCTATACTCAAGGATCCAGTAAAGTGACAATTTTACAGGCGCGTGCATTTTACGATGAGTGAGTTAAAATGTCTTTCCGCTAACTTCTTCTTTCATCCCAGTTGTGATTGTCGCGTTTCAATTAAGGAACCATCGTATTTATAATCCGATTGTTCATCAATTTCGGACCCTGCCCTTTTAACATTCATTTCTAGATTATATATATCATTTATTGTTGACGAAGAAAACAAATACTCGATGTGATTAGTAAATTTTATGCTTGTGATGTTTGAAGAAGCCATTCAATGGAAATGGCTAACAAATTTTGATCAACCGGCCAAATCTTTAAGTAATTCCGTGACTCTGAAATTTAACATTAAATGCCTCGACGTAAAAGCTTTCAAAATTTCCAACTTTTCAAAATAATGTTTTATTATCAGTATCGAAAAGTTTGCACGAACAACCCAAAAATAAATAAATTTCTTCTGGTGGAAGATTCCGTTTTGAAATATCCATGTACCACAGATTGAACGCTCAACATGATTTTCCAATTGAAATATCCCCGCATAAAGTACTCTTTTCAATTCCTTTTCTGGAAGTTCTGTTCTTCGTATCACAAGCTTTACTATAACATTTATATCCCAAATTTGAAAAAGTTATCATTTAATAATTTTAAGAGAGACTATTTATTGTAAGCGGCAGGTATGCAGCTCAATGCAATTGTGAAACTGTTGTGTGAGACATGAACCAATTTTTACGAAATTAGTATCATTAGAAAGGTGCCGATCTTGTTTAGGAATATAAAAAGTTTGGCACGATTCGAAGAATAATATGCGGAGTTATTTCGAGACCAAGTCATTTTCTGTATGTGAAAATCGTGCCCATAAGTAAATAACTGTTCAACGGGAAATAGAAATTTTCAGTAATTGACGAACGTGTAACTTTTTTTGAAAATGGCCTTTGAATAGCAACATTATGTACCTTTCCAACAATGTGGTTTGTGCATTTAGAGATTACCACAAAAACATTATGTACCAAGTATGCAGCAGTGCATAGAATATGGGCCATTGTGACAGTTTTGCGCATACATTTACCGACATATATTTGAATCATGTCTGGTCGTGTATTGTGAACATGTACAGTTATGAACAATATATACGACCATAAGCATATGTGGCATAGTAGGATATTGTAGGTAGAATGAAAACATATTATGAGATGATTCTTATGAATAGTGATTCTACTAAGATAGGAAATGAAGCACAGGTGGATGGGAATTCGAAAATTAATTGTGAGCCGTTTTACGAGACTATAATATTCGATTGTAGTTTTCCTTCACACTACACACGGTTTGGTGTAAATTCTACGTCATTAGAAGGAATGAAATATGAATTTTTCTACAGTTTCATGTACTGAATCATCGGAAAGAAGCAAGTGCAATAAAGACTCAGCTTCATCGAAGAACAGAATAAGTTATTTTAGGTAATATATACTGTGACATATTCTACGCAGCTGCATTCTTGAGTAGTAGACTATTAGCTATTGCAAGATATGACGTTATAGAATAACGTAACATCTGCGGTTGTGGGCTACTGATCGAAAAGAGTGAAACACGTGACAGGCAGTAATAAATCAATAGCCTAATTGAAACACGAATCATATGGGTGACTACCTTAAATTAGTCAAACATCAACATATATCGACAGCTGTAATCGTCTGTCATATTGTTTTATGTAATCTATGATTCTTCAAATAGTAAGCAGTATGTTTTACTTTACGTTTCAATATTTTTGTGTTTCCAAAACTTTTGTAGATCATGTCATGTCGGATCGAATCCTGAATTGAAACACTGACTTTGGTAATTATATGTTTTTCTGGTTTGGCCTATTTTATTTTGTTATTGTTTAGGAAATGTCAACGATGTCGACTGTGATCAATAACATATCCGTAAATGATGGAAATGATGGCATTGACATTGAATTTAATTGGAATGATATGATTCTTGCATCTGGAAAGGCATGGAAGACTATTTTCAAAAAAATGAAAGAAGGTTATTCTCATCCGCGAGAATAACAAGGTTTACTTTTTATGAGATACCAAAAGAGTTTAACTAGCACAGGTGTGTTCGTCACTTACGTCCAAAGTTCAAACAGAGCCTTGTCAAGGTAATGGAAGTTTTCACCAAGAAAGTTGCAGCCGTTATTTTTCCAAATGACAGTATGAGATTGTGTGATAAATCTATACGGAAAGAAACTGTAGGTAACCGTATTTTTAGTGTCTAACTGGTATCATAATACGGAAGTAGATTGGACTCATTATAGATTATACACTACTGTAGTATCCTATACTACACAAATTAATATCGGCACACTAACTAATGTTCCAAAAACTCCTTCCAGGCCCCAAAATTATGACACTAATCTAATGACCACTGTCTATGATTCACCTATTGGAGTTCTGATCCGATATAAAAACGTCATTTCGCGCCTGTCGAACTCTCTCCCCTCCTTCCCTTTTCTTCATTAAACTGTTTATTTTGATTGTTACCGACTTAGGTGTTGTCACCCATCAAATCTTCACTCAATCGGTAGTGTTACTGATTTGCGCTCGTACTGTCTACTTTGATAAGTACTCCTGTCATTGGCACTACTCGCTCGACCAACCGCTAACAGTTACTCTTGTAACTGCCCCACCTGCCCCCACCTGACCATCATCTTTTCTCTCACTGCCGTCCTCTTCTCGCTCATTACGGTTCCTACTGTCTCTGTATTCTCTGCCACCTCCTTAATCACATACAAACCGTCCTCTAAACAACATCTTGACATTCCACATACGAATCCACGTAACAATCCACGTAACACACATATATCTAATATATACAACACGTGTAAACAAATATCGTAGATACATATAACACGTGGCGCTACCCTACTCCCAGCCGGTAATTGTATACCGACTAGTGTGCGTCAGTTTTGGTTAGAACCGCATCATTCGACAGTTAGCTGTATGGTCTTTGCTTTGAAGAAAGCTAAAAAGGTAAATGTTGAAAAGAGGGTTATAAGGGCCTGGTTATTTTCTCATATTTCAGGTATAGAGGTACAAAAATTACCACAAGAAAGTTACAAAGAAACAGAATCGGTTGATGTTGATTATTGCATTAATGGGTCCATGGATACAGATATGACTGCAAATCATGAAGACTCGAGCAACTGGGATGAAAATATCTTTGATCAATTGAGTGGTGAGGATTCTGAATCGAATTCGTTGAAAAGTGGTCGATTCACTGCAACGCGAAAGCTTAAAGGAGACCATTGGTTAAATTTATTGAATGTCGGGAGAATAGACAAAAAACGTTTGGAAGGAGATTCTTTTTGGACATTGAAATTTGGCATGCAGTAACGTTCATACTCCGAAGTGATAATGTACAAAAATCATCGTGGGGAACTAAGCCTTTGAGATGTGACGGTGTAAGTAGTAAATTACCGGCAGTATTACGAAATATGTCAACAGAAGCGATGTGTCGCAAGTATTTTCTAGAAGATAATGTCAAAGGTGACACATGTAAGATGGGTATAACATTATTCAATAACATCGTCAATTAGATAGCGAGGGGGAAGTCAAACATGAAACTTGTGACGACTACATCTTGAATGGCTTGGTAAACGAAAAGATAAGAATGTGAAAGAATTAGTTGAAGAAGAAGTAAGGGATAATGATAAACAAATAAATCATATAAAACAATTTCAATTCTTATCTTAATTTCTAAAATACAACTTTATAGCCCATATCAGTGAGTCTGATGATGACCCATTACATGATATTCATTTCTCCTTGTTGTATGATCGAAACGAAGTAAAGAAATTTGGGAGTTGTGTGGAATCCTTATGAACCTTCAGAGTGATAGATAAAATATACGGAAGTGTTGATGATTGTAGTGAGAAAACCAAAAACTTTCTTGATGATTTCAATCCGTCTAAACATGGGGAATTCTCATCCCATGCGTTCTCAAAACAAATGTATTGGAGAAATTATGAAAAATGTTAGAACTGACTCTGCTGATAAGTGTTATATGCTTTTCATGGACTATAAACTGAAGCTTGAGCCGTTGAGACACAGGGAATCTACTGCGCAGTTCTTCGGGAATCGGGGGATGTCCTGGTATGGGACAGGTGTGTTCTACAGGGCTTCACAATAGGAGGAAAGAAAACTAAGAAATTGAAGGATTATTTTGAAAAAGTGAAGCTAAACACAAGATTGTTCGGAGACTGTTTCAATTCTGGAGGCAGTACTGTTCCGTGTTCGAAAAGAATTAAATTGCGAAAATGTATAGATAGTGACGAATAACTCAAGGTGCTATAGAAACTATCTATTCAGCACAATTGCGGTACAGATTTTTGAAAGTCAGCATTTTAATCTAATGGGGATGGTATATCCTGCAACTCAGGACGGAAAAAACTTGGTGGATGCACACTTCGCAATAGGGAAAAGGCAGGTTGTGAAATTTGGAAAAGAAAAAAATTGGATGTACTAGTGCTGGAGGATGTCGTTGAATCATTAATCTACAATGAATAGTTGAGGAGCACTGGTGTTAATTTGGTTTCAATACATCTTGATAATATAAATTTAATTATGTGGAAAATGGCTAAACCAAAAAAATAGAAGCACTTGGAAAAATATCAGAAATTGAACTCGGAAAGAAAGGCTTGAGAACGTATGATGGAAGAACGTACGAATATTTCGGAGGGGCCGTCGGATGTTATATTTGAGACCATTTGAAACTGGATATAACGCAGTCGACATTGTTGACGATTTTGCCAATACAAATGTAGACAATAATTGTAGAGAAATTGATGGAGTAAGTGGTGAGACAAATAACAATGACAGTAATCTGTATGATGATGTTATAGAAGAAGAGGGAAATTGTGTGGTAAATACAGGTAATGAAAAATTTGTGAGAGAGAATGTAAACAGCACGAGCGAGGTCATTGCTACACGGCAAGTAGAAAATCGTATAGCTTTATGTGAGAACAAGTCATTATTTACATGTAAATAATGTCTATTTTCTATATATAGTCAGACCCCTTCAGGGGTCGAGACTGTAGTGAACTTCATGCTCATGAGCGACATACACAGATGGAAGAGAGTTGTTCATATTGATAAACTTAATGCATCCGATGATGCAACAGCCGAAATAGTGTAGTTTGCAGGATTTTTAACCAATCATACGGACGATTATTTAGATACATTGCAAAATGAAATTATTGCAGGGGAAAATGAATTTCCCTCTTTTAATTAAAATGATGAAGTAACTAGTGGCGTTTCTGACATTTATGGTACTAATATTTTGAACTAGGGAGTAGAAATTGTTATGAACAAAACAGAGAAAGAGTTTCTGGAAAACAGTTATGTTCATGTAACAATTGTCAGCGAAGGTATGGACGAATGTAAAGGTATGAAGCGCATGTATCTGGATCTGAATGTGATTATAATGTGGAAGAAAGAAAGCCTGTTAGTCGGGTAGTTGCAATCTCATGTGAATCAATTTATAAAAGGAGCCCATTTGCTATATTCTATACCTGAGCAAAATCCAATATTGGCGAAAGTTGTAGTTGATGTTTCTGTGCATAGGATTCCATTACGTAGTGTCTAGGGTTGTCGTACGAAAAATAGAGGAAATGGAATTGAATCCAGGGTCTACGTATGAGAAACAGATAAGGGTATGATTTGATATTGGGAATGCACATCCGGGGCGGAAGATGAGTCTTGCAATGATGCGAAATGCAATCAAATTTCCCATTCAACGGAATATATGATTCCGACAGAGCAATAGATCAGCAATCGAATATCAAATTTTCTTATACATTTGAATAAGGACGCCACAGACGTAGGAGAAGCAGCATTGAAAAGTAGGGATTGTAATGTGGAAAGAGGAATAACGAATAGCATGAACGCATCATGTATTGTAGATGGTGATATGCAATCAAATCAGTCTACAGAAAATCCGTCTGCAAATCAGGAATACTTATTTCATGGTTGTAGTGAGGCTGGTAATTCCGTAGTATACGGACAAAATCAGGTGAAGGCCTGCTACTCCATTTGTATTGTTGAAGTTGTAAACAAAAATATGGCCGTTGTGCCACGGTTCTTTGGTGAAAAGCTAATTTAAAAGCTTTCATCGGATCCAAAAAAACCTACCGCAGTACTTTCCAACCTACCACATATCAGGAACAAAGTAGCGAACACAAAGCAGAAAATCAAACGCAACGAGATAAATTGAAATTTAATATACTAGTCATTGGGCGTTCTTGATCAGTGGATGAATAATGTCATGAAAAATTATCAATCCATCCACCTCATCATCCGTTCTATTCTCCTTTCCGTGCATTCGTGATGTATTTTAAGACCAGACCGTGAGCTTTCCAATGATACCAATTTCTTGAAAATTGGTTGATCTCCAAGACAACATTTAAATAATTGGAAGAAGAGACTAGTAGAAGTGACTAATAATTTAAATGGTCCAGAGAAACCAATGCTTGTATGTGTGTAAATTGCTGAATGTTTATATATCTATGAAACTGAGGTACTTGTTCAACATTTATGGAAATCAAGTTAGTAATATGATATAGATGACACTAATGAAAAAGTATTTTTGATCTTACTTAAAATTTTACAAAAGGTTGTTGGATATGTAAATATAGGTCAAATTGCAAATAATAAAAAGGCTGTCTCTGTTGTCGTTGATGGATATGTTAATACGAATAAAGATAAAGAAAATTAAATTATTACTAATAGTTTGACATTTTTTATCTTTATAACCATTAGTATCGGTTGTGTGAGAAGTTGAGAGTTATTAAAGTAACAGAAGTTGAAGATGGTGTTGTTGTTGGTGTTATGGCAAATGTGAGTGCGAGTGAAAATGTTGTTAAGGTCGTAACATGTGAACAATCTGGTTTTATCATTCCATTTGTATCGTCTACAGCGACACTAGTGCATCGAAATGGAAAAAATAATAATCAAAAACAATCGCAAGTTGCCATACAGCAACAACATGTACCACAAGCACTGAACGGTGAAAGTATAAATGTAAAGAAATTAATGGAATCTCACGATATGCTGAAGATAGAGACCCTTCATCAGCAATTGTCTTAACAATAATGATAATCTTCAGCCCTTTTGCTAATACATCAGGTATGATTAGACCACAAACAGAAGCAGCATGTGCAATATCACGTGCCAGGGTTACAGATAGAGACGAAATATCGGGAGGTAAAGAACAATTAACACCTATGCAATTGGCGAAGAAAAAAATTATTGAACCAATTCAAAAATAAGTAATAGACGCTGATGTCGTTGAACAACAAGCAGAAGCAATGAAAAAACCACCAACTTCTAGAGTTATCCTCAGTGAAGTCATCACTTTGTATGGAAATTTAATAGTACATTTTTATGGTTAACAAAGATAACAAAGCTTGATATATGGAAGGAAATGTACATAATTTAATGTAAAAAGATTTCACGTTGGAGTGTTGAAGCCTGTGCCGGTAGCACCAAACTCGTCATACTCCTGAGGAGTATGAAGATGTTACCGAATCATTCTTATGCTAACTTGATTTTCATATTATCGTCCCAGCTGAAATCCAGACGAAAGCATGCTTCTGGTGTTTTGGAAGTATTTTCTCTGTTTAGAGATTGAATTCAAACTTCTCACCTTTATGCAATATGACCTGTTCGAAAGAGTGAATGTAAGGTAAAAAAAGTTTTTATTTCGAGGTCCTCGCATTTATACTCAGTGAACTTTTTGGGATAATGAAGGTAAGGAAAAAAATCCGAATTTGACGTTTCTCACAAATATACATTGAACGTATGGTGAAAAGAAATTTTATGAATTTGAAGTCATAACATTTCAAAATTGAAGGTAAAGTAGTAAAACATTGAAAGCAAAAACTTCCCCACCATCAATCTCACCGTCCCAAAACACATGCAAACAGATTATGTGCAACCGCCACCATCCCCCTCCGTCTTCCCATTCGTCTTCCCCTTTGTCTTCACGTCAGCAACATCCATCATACAAGTCACCACAGTCACCTCCCTCACCTTTCATGGTGGTTGTAGCACCGTGCTCAGCTGTAATTCTAATTTCATCAGCTTCAACTCCGATGCCTATCCGTCGGCCGGGCTCTTCACGAATACCGTCACGAGTTGAAAAACCTTCCGATCGCCCTTCCTCTACATTTTATGCAACATACAAT
This sequence comes from Odonthalia washingtoniensis, assembly GCA_032358235.1. NCBI lineage: Eukaryota > Rhodophyta > Florideophyceae > Ceramiales > Rhodomelaceae > Odonthalia > Odonthalia washingtoniensis. The sequence continues at coordinate 8,610 of JAULBU010040695.1, read as the reverse complement.
TAACAAGGTTGAAATGTTTTCTCTCATATAGTAACCATGCTGACGTTCTAATTATAAAAAGCGTTACAAATATTCATAACAACAGATCCTTCTTCGCAGTAACAGCAATCGCATTTCGCTACCAAGGTCTTCAACAATATTTCGTGATGAATTTTACGGGTTCCAATTCCTTCAAATTATTTAAATCAGCAGTGGTTTTTTTTGTTCTACATGTTCGTTAATTTTTGAATAATTCCATTAATTCCAACCAACTTACCTTCGATTTGTTATGTCCATGTAACAGACGTTTTTGGAATCATCCCAATGAACCCGTTTCATATTTATCCACACATCCTTGTATCTTTGCTCATAATCGTTTTGCAATTTATTGTTGATGTTGGTGTGGGGATGAAGATTGCCAATTCTGGTTTACAATTTGATATATCAGTTGTCGTTGATATTTTTTCCATGATAGAAGCACAGTAATCGAATCGTCCGACATTCAATTCCGCGAGTCAGATAAGATACCACAGCAACTTCCACAGATTTACGGCAGTAGAGTTAGAGAGAACTTGTTGTCATGACAGAAGCATGGTAATTATCCGGTCTCCCGTTCCTTAGCGTGCTTCATAAAACGCGCCTCAACCACTACCAGAGATAGTTTCAAGTAGAGTATAAACATGAATAACACCATCACAGAAACATTTTGAACATTTTAGGACCAGAAAGGGCGACTACGCTAACAAATATTTCTTTATCATTATAATTATTACTGTTACCTCGACGATACGTACGTACTATTAAATGTACAGAATCACTTACGATATTATACATACTCCACCTGTACATATTTCTTCAACTGACATCAGTCTTTATTACCTCATAATAAGCTATATCCAACATTTTCTCACATTTCTATCATTCGCACGAATGAACATTAGAAATTTACGTACATCACATCTTCTATGCGATAACAACTATCGCAAATAGCAGCTATTTCAATACCGACTCTACGAGTTTAATTGTTCGGTGTGGTCAGAATATTTCAGCATTCAATCTTCATAAGTGTCTGTCACCGAACAAAATACTCTGGAATCGACGTTAAACACTAATGAAAATAGTACCCCGCGCTGTAGAATATTTGAACAGCTTCGTGAGCTCTCTGTTGATGAATTTATATGAAATATAGCATAATTTTGTCTGTCCGGGACTCCAACCACATCATCAATAGCTATAGTATGGACTCCTTTCAGTACAACTTGAATTACAGCGCCAGGAAGCACAGGATGATTGAGATGAAATAGTTGAGGAGAGGGAAATGATAATGAGATGTGTTAACACAGGCACAAATTCCATCAACTTGAAATACATTTCAGATGCATTCACTTCTCCCTTACGTCGATACGCGCAGTAATTCATACATGTACAACTAATGTTGAAAACAACGTAAAAATGAAAACAAGTTATGTAAACAAGGTTAAGCAAGCACATGATTATTGTAATTTAGTAAAAGCGGTTATTGTTGGAACTGGAAGTGGTCCCATTTTTGCAAGCAATGACGGAGAGATTTAAACTGCAATATATACATATATATAATTGCGCAACAGTACGAGATTAATAGGGTTGATATTCAGTAATGAGATTTGTATGCTTTTTATCGAATTATATCGGAGAAGTCAAACTCAGATATTATTGACTTGTCGGTACTGTAGTTTCACGGCGGCTATATATATCCAATGAACCTACAAAACGCCACCTTCCATTAGTAATATCAAGTTGCAGAAATACATCAATAATGAAAACCCACAAGTCGATAAATTTACGCAAACAGTTGAATATGTTGAGCAAAAATAGGGGTTCTCGAATTGGAAATATGCGGAAACAATTCTGAAATATCAACTCTCCCGCATAACACTGTCACTATATATTTGAACTGTATACTAAGTGGTTGATTTCATTTCCGTGACCGCTTATACAGTTTAAACAATGTGACACGACTGGGGCAATCATTGTAACGCTATTTTTACTGTAATTGCAGAACATTTCGAACGTTCCAAAGTGGCTCATGAAACGGGCCCAAAAAAAATTTTATCTTTCTCTTGAAACATTCTGAAAAAAAATTTCAGAATATTATTGGGGGAATGGACGTATTGTCAATGAAGTCTCTAAAAGTGCGCTTCGGTACAGCAAACCAAGTTTCTATAGGACAATGAAAGCTGACTGTGCGATCGTTGAGTAGTACGAAGGGTACCGAATCTATCGTTGGCAGCTACCAACTAGGCAGCAGGAACGGAGTAGTAATAGTAAGGTTGATAACAACTTTACTGCGAAAACTAAACTGGGCGAGGGGAAGATTCTCGGTCTGCCGTGGCAGGTCGAGAATTTCCACGTTAAGTAGGCATTAAAGGATTAACGTAGTAGAATATGGAGTCATGTTGTACACTTCGCACACGAGTGCGTAGTGTAAGCTAGAATACAGTAAGCAACGAACAGTGTAGTACTGTACGTTGTTACAAATATTGACATTCCCTCTTATTCGAGCTTCATACCCATATCCTATGAGTGGAAATAATTGAAAAATATAAAACGGAGAAAATCAGTACGGGCAGAGAAATAACAAAACTAAAACGGAGAAAAGCAGTAATAAGAAAAGAGAAAAAAGAAAAGAGAGAAAAGAAAAAAACTTATTGACAAAATGTGCCAAAAAAGAAAATCTATACTCTTCTCTGGTAGAAAAATTTTTCAAATCGCGCAGAAACGCTGGAAACAGATCGCAACGCACGACGGGACGCTCGAACCAAATTATCGCAAGGCATGAACGAAACGCTTGATCAAAAATTATCGATATGCACGAACGTTCGAAAACATACTGATCCGGTGATAGTTCCGGCGATTTTCCACACTTTTGTCCCTGTAAGTAGATTTCAAGTAGATTTCTCGTCGCTATGGCAGATTCTTTTACGGTCGAGCGTTTTATTATTCGCAGCAGTAAGACCGATATAAACTGCATCACGTTGCGCGTAAATCAACTATATGCGTCTCCGTCTAAGCATGGAGGGAATGAAACCTTCCATGCTACCGAAAAAGAATCACTGTGCCTGTATAGTCCAATTACGAAGGTACGTCTTTCAAGCGTAGCGTAGCGATTATCCTCTAACCGTCCATCGAAGTCCTGTCTTGGGAATTCTATTCGCGTTGACAAGGGTGATAAAGACGTTGTGGGAGGATGTAGGTGCCCCAATATTTGTAGGTCGTCCTGGTGCGCGTGGCAAAATTCAGAATGTTGAGAACCATTATGCGGGTAGTACGAGTGTGCTTGCATTTGAGAATGATGTATCTTGTTTGTCTGCGGTATTTATAAACGAAATTGCTGAGGTGTATGGGGATGCAGTTGCCCGCAAGTCGTATGAGCGTTATTAACGACCGTGAGATATCTTCGGTTGGAGCTGGTGGCCAGTTTATGCATAGTATTGGTGCGAACGTGGAGATGAGAAAAGTTAAAATGAAAGAAATGGATCCCTTTCAGTGGTTGAGCGAACAGAGGGGAGGTGTTTTCATTGTGAGGGTGTTTAAAGAGAAGTGTGTGGACCATTGTGTGGTTGTGAATGGAAGTGAGATGGTCATAATTGATAGTGCTGAGCAAAAAAATTTGAAGTTTTCTATTGCTTTGTTCAAGATGTATGGTGGGTCGGATGTTGAAGGTTTGCGTATTGGTGAGGTGCGTAAAGTTGTTAAGCAGATGGGCAAGAAAAATGTGAAAGATGATACTGCGTTGGACTGGGATAGTGATGAAGATGATGAGGTGAAGACAGTTGAGCATTCGAGCGGAGTTATTGAGATTATTGATTAAATAAACTAGTTGTTCTTCGGATGAATTATCCACTGTTCCGGTATTACCTTTAGCATATCAGAAAGAGAAGAAAGTAGCTTGGCCTGGTTCATAGATTTATTGAGTCCATCGGCGATGTTGTCACCAGAACGGATGAAAACTATATCTGATATATCGTGACGGATAAATCCTTCTCGGGCGACAACAATATTAAGCATCAAAAGGCGTTCCGAAGTCTTCGATCACTTTGAAACGACATCGAATAAGGACTTGTTTTCTGTGAAGAGAGAAACGGGGATGCTATATGTAGTATGAAGTGTCCGTAACTCGGAAGATAGGGAGTAAGAGATGTAGAACATGTCACTAAAGGCAATGAGCTCTCCTCCAAGAACGGGGAGAGCGACTCGATGAGCTTTGTATGACTTGAAATGGATCGGGGTGGCATTGTTGAATTTGTCTGCAAGGAAGATGATGTATCCTAGTTGAGTAGATAGGTCAGTGTTGTTGGTGAAGGAAGCGTCAGAGAAACCTATCACGAGAAGTAACTCTATGTAGAGGGGAGAAGAGGACTGATAAAGGGTTCTTGCAGGCGTAATCGTAGATGAAGTTGAGGTATTTGAATATCTTGCGGCTGTTGTCCAAGAACTGTTGCTCCATACCTTGGGAAAATTGGGAGACCTCACCGAGAACATATGAGAGGGAGTGAGAGATCCATGTAAGATTCATTCTAGCCAAGCGGAAGTTGGAGAAAGTTGCGTCGAGCGGGAGAGGCTTAATATTTTCAAGGTAATGTGACTAATTTAGCTGAAGAAAGTTGAAGATGGAGGGATGTTTTGAAAGCTGAAATACTGTGAATGTAGATGGACTCCATCTAAATTCACAGGATTTAAGCAGATGACTCAGAGATGACTCACTTCGAAAGTAGGTCATCTTCTGCCATTTCGAAACGCTGGTGTGTTAGGGACGAGATGTGTCGGAACTCGGCGGTTACAGCGCGCACCATGTCATCCACATAGGATCCTGATAGTCCGACGAGTTTTTCATCTTTCTAGAGGTAGTAGAGGGACGGATCAGTACGTAGGAATGACATTTTGAGGTCTTTGCGGTGGTGTTCATCAAGAGTCTTGTGACACAGGTCTCCAGATTTACAGAGTCCATAGAGTGGTCTGAGTTGGTGAAGGAATTCTTCCGGAGAAAGCTCAAACTCTGGCGGTGCGTCACGAAGATAGACGGCACTTGAGAGTTCATTGACCGATTGAAGATAGGCTTGCCGGACATCGGATGTCCAGACGTCGAAGCCATGAGACGCGGAAAGGGAAAGGACGAGACGTATGGACGAGGGTTGAAGTCTTGGACGAATGGATCATGTTATTTCCCATTTTGTGTCTGTGTCCACAGATGACGAAGCGGACCTTGAACTTCACGTTGTTGTCCTCGGTAGACTTGAGCTCGAGAACAAAACGACCAGGTGTCGAATCGCCCGACCGAACTTGGATAAAAACGACCAAACGCTTTTCTGTATATAATGATATGTATATTTTATATCCCCCGATGTGTATCTATTTATATATACTGCTAATTCGTTTGTCGTTATATATATATATCTTGCCAGTCAACAGTGACAGTAGTATGGCCTTAACTTTGGACTATCTTGTGTTGAGAATTTTAAAATTACGAAAAGGAAAAGATAGCGATAGTATACTGGGTTATGCAGAATAGGAATATACAAGCAATATTATTAATAATTTCTATGGTGGGAGTGAAATTGTTAAACGTTAGCAGTAGCCTACGATAATTTGGGCTATCCTGTGTGGAGGTGTGCATTGTTCAAATGGGGTATGCAATAAAGGGGGTGTACTAATTACTGAATTTCTTTAGTTTCGTGAATCGCTGATTTCTAGCGAAATGGTTGATTCTTGTCGTCGC
>JAULBU010040684.1:0-14518 GCA_032358235.1 Odonthalia washingtoniensis | reverse complement strand
TGCGAGACATAAGTGGTTGCCGTAGAAGCGTGATGTTGGTTTAACGAGGATTATTCCTTGGCGTGCTGTCTTGGCTGGTAGTCAGGTTTGTGTTCCTGGTTGTATAACCGTCTGTTCTACAACATATATTTTGGTGAGGTACTCCATTTTGCGGGTATGTATTCCTGCTCTTCTGGCAGCGGCGGAGCATCCAAGAGTCTCATGTTATGCTTCAGGACAATGGGGACAGTTGTTCTGTCTCCCAGTTCAACTAACTGCATGCGCGGGCGAATTGCTTCGAAATGTTTGTCGCAGAAGTCACAACCGAGGATAAACGACGTTTCGAGTCGGTCGGCCACGTAAAAGTTAAATATCTCCGACTGGGAACCAAGTTGGGCTACCAGCTTTATCGTTCATGCCATGTTGATGGGTCTACTATTCGCGTCTGGTATGTTGTTCGACCCTTTCGGGGGATTGGTGAATTTCTCCGACCCATACGGGAGGTCGGAGCGTCAAATGAAACTGGATCCAGAACCGGTATCCAGGACTGCCGCGAACCGTTAAGTTTAACGTAATGTTAATCCAAGATTGGCATATGCTCAATAATTTCCTCGAGCCAGTACGAATATCGCACCTTGTGTGTCTATGCGTTTCACTTTTCACTTTCTGCAACGGGCGTTGGAGGAAATCAATGGTTTTCGTGGATGATGGTGATGGTGATGGTGCCATGGGATCAAAGAGGATGCCACGGGGACTTTGAAAAGGATTCTGTGAGCTACTCAATATATTATTTATTGAGAAAGAAGGTGCTTCGGAAAATCCGCGAATCAGTTTCCCTGTGTATTTTTATTGATTTTGATCGCTTTGTTGATTTTATCTCCAACTTTGGAGCTGTTGTTTTGTGGATGTGCGGCCAGGGCGCGAGTTGCCATACGATTGGCTGTATCGGGTATATGATCTTTTTCAGCTGTCAACAACTTATCATATTTTGGGATTACACGATCCATTTTGGAGAATTGAAGAGTATACTTCTTCGAATTGTGGTTAAAATCAGAACATTGGTAAAAACCAATGGTTGTTCAGTGTAATCACTCCTTTATTAGCTGTCCATCCAACGCGTGTTGGTGTTGATGGTCGTCCACCGAACTTGATGTATCCCAGTCTTACTGTATTTGCATACAGCTTTGTTTCTGGCTTGTATTCATCCTCCGTCACTGTGGATGGGAGTTCATTGGCGTCAAAGGAATCGTTCGGCATGAATTGCTTGTACTCGACATCTTCTGCGGTGAGTGCGGTTGAATCGTCGACGAAGTGAACTTCGCGTGTTGTTTGACGAGTACCTTTAGGTGGTAGCGTTGATATCCGCATTCTAACGCGTTGTGCGCGATATGCTTCACCTTGGTCTTGCGTAAATTGTACCAATAGTTTGAATGTTAACTCCTGAGGGGACTCGTTCTCCCGGAATCTGGCGACGATTGGTCGAGTGGTGGGGGCAAGCCCGTCCACAAAGAACGTCATCTTTTCCAACTCGTCGTATACATTACTGCAGCGATGAGCTAAATCAATAAACCGGGACAAGAAGTCCTTTTCGGTTTCATTGGTCAATTGCTGCATACCGCGTAACGATTTCACCGGTTCACGTATAGCAGCGGGTGTGGGGTACGTTCGTAATAAGGATTGAACGGCTTTGGGCCAGAAAGTGACACCACCGGGAAGTGCTCCGTTTCTAGTTGATCGGAACTGTTTCGCAGCCTTCTCCGTGAGCAATTGGTAGACAGCTTCGTGTTCCTGTGCCTCGGTCAAGCCGAGTATGTCGCACTCTTCCACCATTCACGAGAGGAAGTAGAAAATTAATATTGGGTCTTTGCCCAAGAATCGGTGTTCTTTCATGATAAGCTCCAGGCCTTTGAGGTGCCTTAGTAATTCACCAGTTGGTGCACTGTCACTGCCGCCGCGTATGAGGGATAAACGATAGTGTTGTTAGGGCATTAACCGGCAGAAGGCCCGGTTTGATTGTTCAAACGAGGTGAGTCCTCTTTGATGCGGGCCTTTTCACGTTCAAAGAACGGTACTGATAGGTCAATGACATCCCAGTCTTGGCCTGTGGTTTCTTCATCCGCTTCCGATAATGAAGAGACGTATTCGGACATACGTTGAGTTCCCGCCGACGGTTTTAATTGTTTTTTAACTTAGAGGACCTTTCGTAGCGTTGCGTGATGTATCACGATGTACCGTAACATCTCGTTGAGATGGTAATAGTTGGCGTTGAGGTGCGTCTTCCTGACTCGGTATAGGGTTGTGCACCATTTTCTTGTTCCATCTCGAGAATTGAGTTCGAGTATTTTTTTGTGGTGATCCATTCTGCAAGAGGGTGTTGACGTCTACAAGTAAACCTTTTACGTCTTCTGATACTGAATCTGTTGGAGATTTTTTTTTGTTGTTGGGAAGTGAGAGCTTGATAGTTACAAGTTCGTCTAGAAGGCTGTTAACCATGTCTTTGAACGTGGGCTTCCGGGCAAGTTCTCCATCCAATTTCTTGTTTAATTCTACCAATGGACTTGTGAGGTCGGCGGATTCTGCAGCACAAATGCGCTGGTCGACGGCTTCGTCAACTGGTTGGGCGGTTGTTTCGGGCGGATCCATTGTTTCTTGATTATCGGTGCGAGTACCGGAACGTGAGGCTTCACGGGATGTGTCACGCGATCCAGTGGGTAGGATACCGGTGGCTGTCCTTGTTTTTAGAAATCCGGGCGCTTTTGGGATGCCCGTAGTCTTGTCGACGTCCTCATTGATCAATTGCCCCCTAGTGTGTTTCTAGGCTGGGAGACCAGATGAAGTGCAATGAACTTCCAGAAAGGAAGAAAGAAAACGGCACTAAGGGTGTTCAGAGTCCTTGTTACACGGTAGCTAGTGTTGACAGTGTACTCTGCCGAAAGGTAAGGTAAGGTAAGGGGCGTATCAAATAGATGGCTGTCGTCCTGGCGTTTGTAAGACGCCGGTGTGGGTTTGTGACGACGTGAGTCGGATGGATTGGGGGATGCGCGCAGAAACGGTTCGCTGATGATCCAATTTCCACTCCGTGGGGAGGGAGGCGTTTTGGGACGGTTACCTGTGATGACGCGGCTGACTGTCGCCGGTTCTTGTACACGCTTGTAAAGCGGTGGAACTGACTAACGCTGTCGCACCGGACATCCTGCCAGAGCCGAAAGAGCTTTGTCGTCGGGATGGATGCAAGTTCGGGAGAAGATGAAGTCTGAGAAACGGTTGTGGTATTTATCATTAAGGGAAATCAACGGGAAGAAGCTCCTTAAGCAGACTCCACCCGTCGCCTGATGGCGAAAGAGGGAGTGTACAGTACATCAAGTACAGTACGATGTTGTACTCGGTGTACAGATGCCCGGAAAACACTAGGCCAATTGTTCAACTACCCGAACCAGGTCAAACGCAGAAAACGTGAGAAACGTGACAGAAAACGTGACAAAACGTGTGACAAAACGTGACCAAACGTGGCAAAACTGAGTCGACTTAGAATTGATCTCAGAGCTGATAAGTCGGCGTCCAATTGCCAATCGGTGCAGCGCACCGAACAAGACACTACTTCGGGTATGTTTACCTCTCTTGTTACTTAATTGCCGCTGTCTGCACTTTCCCCTTTTCTGAGTTATTGTAGTAAAACATAATTGTCACCTAACAAATATTATTTATTCTTTTCTACAGTTCTATTCTAAGCAACACCAATCAACCTGTGCCTTATCACCAACAGAGCACAACATTAACTACTCATACGAACTCTAGCCGACCATGATGAATTATAAATGCAAGCAATTGACCCTATTATCAATAATTATGAATCAATTGACACATATTTTAAAGCACATGACAAGTTTAGAACTCTTATGATAGCTGCAATTCCAATTCCAATATCCATGACGAGAATACGACAATCAAATTCATCATAAAGAGAATACGTCAGCATCCATCATATGCATATCTAACCCACTATGTTTAAACAATCTGCCCAGATCGATAATTTACACAACCACAACACAAGTACAAAACTTATCACAGTCATCATTGTCATCCTATAATCCTGAACATTTTAATAATAAACAGCATAAGCACAATCGTCCAGCATGTGAATCATCATATAAGTAACCATCACATACAAACAGAACCAGCAATTATTGCTGTATATTTCATTCTGCAACATATTGTATAATTCTAAATCATACAGATGACGAATGCTGCGACCCCAAATATCATAGCAAAAAACGAACTTCGTTTATTTAAAGGATGTTTGAGTTCACGGCATTGATCCCAATTCCACAATTCAAACAATAAATGGAAATCTAACCACACATACTCACCACGGAAAAGACAAAATCAAGCAAAACCAGAACGGAAATATCAAAATCAAAATATGCACATAAATCAATCACCTATGCAACCATACTACTCTGAAAATTATAATCTATCCCCACGACCAGGTACATTTATTTCGGATATTGGTACTCACCCTACTCGCACACCCTTCTCCACCCCTTCAATGGATAAAATCACTCCAAATCTGACTTCGGTAACTGCTACAAACAATCCAACAACAATCACCCATACTGGCAAAATTTAAATACAAATTTCGAATGGTATTATAACCACAAAGACAGTGACGACCCCAGCAGTATCTGATACTTTTTTATCAGTCCATTATATCACCAAACAAGTAAAAGCTACCATGTTTACACATAATAATCGTACCTTACTCAATCGATTACATTACCAACCCACATATTCAAACAACCAATTGCCGCATGGAAAAACATTTCATACTCCATCACTTCACACAATTTAACATCTAAAAAAATAATTGAACAACAACCTCCTCCTACATCATCAATAACATACTTAGGCCACTCATTAATACCATCCCAACAATTCACCAACCTAAAAATAAATCCATTCATCAATAGCAAATAAAAACCAACTTCAAAAGAAACAATACAACAAAATCTACGATGAAGCAAAGCCTATTATCATCCCTACCACCATCCCTACCACCACCAACCGACAATTATATCATCCTCGCTCTCCACCTTGCATTCAATCATGCCCCTATTGATGATATTCGTCGCATCATTACACATGGTCATTTCCTGAACCTATCCCACATCTCCATCTCATCCAGTACAATAATAACATGCACGTCATTTGCAGGGAGTAAAGCTGCACAGTAATTCCACAGACGTTCCATGCATCATACATCATTAACAGGTCGATCGGTAGCAAGTGATACGATGGCCATCATACAAACTTGTCTTTCGACTTTCTGGGCTTTTTTGCAATATCAGCCCGCAATACCAGTCGAGCCCTCTTGACAAGGCGATATATCAGACAAAATCCTTGGTAAATGGGCTAAAAATCATTGAAATTTTTATTGAAAATATGGAAAAAGCCGAAAACAAGAATTCTTGTTTTCAGCTTTTTCCTATTGCACTTAAGTGCAATATGAACACTTTGCAAAGGCCAAATAACCGTGGAAATTTTATTATAAATACTATTTATGTATAGAGTAAAGTAGAAAGTTATGAAAAACAAAAACCATTTGTAAAGAAGAAGTGATTTTACTGTAATTTTACGGTTCTCCTCTAATTAAATTCTCAGCTACTTCAACGGACCAAGGCAAGTGAAGTGATATTTTTGTTATTAATTATTATATATTATCAGAATGAAATCTGATTGTAGTAGTTTTCAGAATTGAAACCATCATCGCACTTGAAACGTTATTGATTGGAAAAGAAAATTCAAACAAAAAAGATCAAGAAAGAGTCTACTACTTTTTTGTCTTAATCTGCAATTAGAGTTCATATGGGTGAGTCGCCCACTCTTTATCACATAATATTTGAAACGCAAAACATTGCCGCCACCACGAAACATAGATTCGATTCGTTTTAAGATTTTCGTTTTATCACCACACTCTCTGTAGACGTAGCCATTCAGTTCATTTCTTAGAATTAATCGCTTCATGTTTAATATTCTCATCCAGTCCAATCTGTACCACAGCTCAGCATGACACCGAAGACTAAAATAGCTCCGAAAACGAAATCGATGACGAAGAAACTTCCCATACCTGCCGATGTAAAGACAGTTTCTAATTTTTACATACTTGTTGTTTGTGGACAATTACAAAGCGTTATGCAATAATTTTAATGAATCTTCTGATTTTTATAAAACGTTAGAAAAAATTAAAAACATACAGTTTTAAATTTTTAAAAAATGCTTTCAATGCGTCTCCATTTAATTTCCAACCAATCAATCCGCTGTTATGACGTCAGTCCTCATTGCTGTAGTTGATGGTAATGTTGATAGAGTTGCTCGACATTTAGGCAATGTTTGAAACATTGTCGGTGGAGATGGTGTTGACAGCGATTGTAATGGTGTCGACGTTGAAGGAGTTGACGAAAATTTCTGCGGTAGGATACCATCATTTTTCATTTGTTTGGTTACATGTTCACTCAATTCTTGATCTGCTCCAGATGTGTCGTCCATGTCCCGCTTTACACCAACCTCAGAGATGTTCGAAGGGGCCAGTGCTCTTTGCTGCTGAATACCTGTAGAAACAAGCAGATGTTGATAACTTCTCAAACTCTTCGGATCCCTGTGTCCGGTGCGCATAGCAACAGAAGAAAAAGAATGGCCATTTTAAAATAGGATTGTGGCAAGTGTGCCTCTCAACACATGCGTAGTAACCCAGAACTTAGATACCTCCCCTCCATTTTCTCATTGAAGTAGGCTCTTCGAACTAGTATAATGAATGTGTTTAGGCCCATAGCTTGGCACTTTAACTAATTCTCGGAATTCGTTGCTGTGTGGTTGATACCTAAAAATAATCGGTTTGATAATTTTTTGATTGTGGTGCGAAGTTTTAGGTATTCATCGATGTCCTTGAAGAAGTTGATTTTCCCTCCGCAGTAGCACTCCTCCCAAGTACACACCTCTTGCGGCTTATGAACAACAGCGCCCTACCCACTTCGGCGAGTTTTTAATGTCCCATCAGTAGCACCCATAGTTGCTTGAACTTTAGAGACAAAGGTATCACGTAACTTTACCTTATGGAATTGGTCTATGGATAGATTCCATAGGGCGGTGGGACGCGTTTAAGTGAGCATACCAACTGTAAAAACAAGTCTAGTTTGGTACCCTTTGGGAGTATGTTTGGAGAGAGAATTTGAGCTGAAGAGCGTTGCAAGGTAATTTGTTGAAAGCACATTGTGGCTTTTTGTGAGAAGGCCAATTCTTTGCAGTTGTCTAATCCTGTTTCCACAACTTCCATTAGTCCTTTTTTGTTGCAGTTGAAAATTAGACCTTCAAATAGCTTGAGTTCATATCCCCATGAAGACGTAAATGACGTTTTTATTCTAAATAGTAAGACTTGAGAATGGACAGTTGAAGTTATTGTCTTGTTTTTATGTTCTTCACGGAGGCCATTAACTCGATGAGAAAGTATCTCACATTCTTCAGTTCTGTTGTTGTCCAATCCTTATGGCCACTGAACAGTACAGGTAACATGATGGCCTTTGCATTGTTCATGGTCTCCCACTATTATTAGTTTTCCACATAATGGCCACGAATTTCACACCCATGGCGACAGAGCGCGCGAATGGCATTTTTATTTTATTTAGTAGTGTTTTAGGGACAGTGGTTCCCATGAATGCTGAAGTAATAGAATAGTGGGCAGGGGTACAGGCGGCTCGGATCAAATAAACGTTGCATGGTGATGGGAATGGGCAGTATCGGAGAAGAAGACTGTCCTCAAAATCTTCATCATCTTCGTCATTAAAGACGGTGGCACTGACATGAATTTAGTTCATTTTTTTCTTATGTCACCGAATGAGATGCGGGAGTTAAAATGTGGTCATCAGGCAGGTTCATAGTCGTGTACATGGATTATTGCAACTACCAATATTCGTTTGGCAGTAGATTATAATATGTATGAAAACCATTCTGTGAACGTTTGAGTGTATTAGAACCAGTTTAGTTATTTAAAAATGGAGGGTAAATTTTTAATTCCCCGGAACATGGACAGGTTTTATAGTTTCAAGGTACAATGATACAACAAAACACCAGGAAATTATTTGAAATGATAGCTGTATGTGTGGCATACCACCAACAATGATTACATCGAAGAGATTGTCTTCAGTAACAGAAGCTTTCTTCAGTAAGCTTTGTTCACTGCTTCATCACACAGTTATGTGGTTTCATGTCACACAAAACATACCTTTGTACTAGAAGTAGAAAGTGTTTAACCAATGAGAAGGACGTAATAATATCGTCATGTCATGCGCTGCAGGTGTACAGAAAATGTACACAGAGTGAAATGACTATGTTTCAAGATGACCGACGGCAGTGCATGCAAGAAGGACACACTCCGGTGGAGGAATATTCCGGTGTATATGGGCCAACATAAATTTCCAAAAACACATTTTCCGTAGGTCGGGTCAACTGTATGTTTAATTTTACTTAAAAATTAAATGCCGGTTTTAATTCCGGGTTGCAGTTTGGATACTCAAACTGCAACCCGAATTTAATATTTTAATGGTACTGCAACGCCTCTGGAGATACTCTAAACAAAAAATTAATTTTTTTCGAAACGTGTTTTAGTCAAATTATGTTTCCCCAACAACGTATTTTTGGAATTAAATTCCAAACATTTACTTTTTAATTTTAGTTGTGTGAAAACGTAAAAACAATTAAAATTGTTTTACTTTTGTATTTCTCTCCCTGTTCTGGCCAAGTAACAAAAGCATAAAAGAATTTCCTTTTTTATAACAGCCCTGAAAGTCTAATGACAAGCTCGTTGTTCACCGATCACTCAGGCAAATATCAACCTTCGTGCTCGGTGAAAAACCTGTACATATTGTAACGTTTATTGATTCTGCGTCACGATATTTTAAAACGCTACATATCCAATTCAGAGCCCAACTATCTTACATTATACAGCAGACCCTAAACTACATGGCCCAAATACATGGCCGTCTCCCAAAACAATTTCAGTTTGATAAAGTCAGAGACACTAAAATAATAACATCATTTCTTCACAGAAATGGCATAGAACAAAGCACCATAACACCCTATCAACCACAGTCCAATTAACGGACCGAGAGAATTATTTGCACTCTCATGAATACAGCCACATCTTCGCTGGCCCACAGAAAATTATAAAAACAGTCACTCGGACTTTGTGGTTCTATATTACACCTACAGATCCAACCGCATACCGCACACACCAACTAATAGGACACCTGTCTCAATGTGGTATCCGAACCTACAAATGCGACCATTCTTCATCGCATTTGGAGCCATCGGAACTGTTGTTAACTCCAACGGCAGAAAACGCAAACTAAAACCACGATCGCGCCCAACATGCTTCTTGCACAATGAAAATGCCGAGAACTTCTTTATTCTACTCACTGGCACACCAACCATCTCACAATGCCGAGTGGCCGACTTCATACTGCATCACCCAGATCCAATCCGAATTTTTGGCAGAGCCTTTAAACGTATTTATTCCACAAAACACGAACACAAATAAAGCATGAAACACCCGCTCCAAACAATTTAACACTGCTAAAAACTTATCCTGGTTCGGAACAATTGTCAGCTGCACATGACAAAGAAATACATCAAATGAATGAAAACAACGTCATCGAATGGATTCCTAACCAAAAATACCATCAATCTCACAATATAAGTCAAAATTAATTTCCCTGACCATTACCTATCGCTACAAAAGTACACCAACTGGTAAGATAACTGAACGTAAAGCAAAACATGCTATCGGAGGGGATTTAATGAAACCCTCCATTCACTACAATCCTGATCACATCAGTGCATATTTAGCAGAAAAAATCCTCCTGGCTTCTATTCACCCATGCGTGCCATCATAATGAACCGACCAAACAATTCTATATATCGTCAGCATTTACTCATGAAGCATATGATTCAAAACACACGGTATATGTCAAACCGATGACACTATCTAACAATTCCTAGGCTTATCCTAATTGTCAATATGGTATCCTGCGTATGAATCTATACGGATATAAACCTGCTTGTCATATTTATCTCTCTGGCCTTCACACGAATCTCTCGAACGACAACTATCAATCTTAAACACACCCCTGGGTATATATCTACTCTTATCATAACATCCGTAACAATCGACGATTTACTGGTGACTACACCTAACGACCACGACATCACTAATTTTCTTCAGCATCTACAAGAAAAATACACCGTAAAAATTCTAGGGAGGCCGACCACATTTCTTGGTAGAACCATAGAATACAAAAATAATGATGATATTCACATATCGCAACCCAACGTTATAAACAAAATTACAACAAACCTAAAAATACAAGATGCAACACTAAAATCGGCCCGGCTTCCATACAAGCCGGAATTTGGTGATGAATCAACTGATCCTGTTCTTAACGACAAGATGAAGCAACTTTATAGGTCCACCATTGGATACATCCGTTATTTGGATGATGGCACAAGATATAATATAGGATATTCAACTGGAAAACTAGCCAGATTTATAACCAAACCCACTATGGTACATATGAAACTATTCCTTCATTTATAAAAATACCTACTATGCACTATTAGTCATGGTATCAAGTTTCCAAGCAATACTAGAAATCCTCTAATATTCTACTATCATTCAGATTCATACTTTGCAGAATCTAAAGACGGAAGATCAACGTCTTCATCAATTTACATATCATATGAAACCCCAATTCATTGGAATTCAAGGAAACAACAAACAATTGCGCTCAGCAATTGTAATGCTGAATATGTTGCAGCATTACAAACATTACAAGACAATATCCGGATTTGAAAAATTATCATGGACTTACTACAAACAACCATACCCGCAACTCCATTCAAAATCAGAAATAATGGTGTCATTGACATCGCTCGTAATACTGGTAAAACAAAACGTATAAATCACATCGACATTAAACAATTATCATCTAAATTATCATCGGCAACATTCTACAATCATTGTCCAAATAGTATCAACAACTGAAAACATATCATATATTCTCACGAAACCTCTTCTATTAGTTCGTCATAAAACACGACTTGAATCAATACGCTCCTATTTTCCAGCATCTGACACTATAAAACCATGATAAGAACACACATGGAGGTGTGTGAGACTTTCTCCTTACCAGTAGAGCTTTCTTTGAACTGATTGTCATTATCATGATCTTACCTATATGGAAATCTATCCATAATCTTATTATATTCAAGGGATTATCAAACATATCATGTAATAATTATTGTTATTTCCAATTTATATATCAGGAAGTTTAACAATTATGAAGCTATTGTCGACTAATATTACTCTTATTCCAACATTCGGAAACTAATAAGCCACTACTACAAGATATGTATAATGTAATCAGATTTGTCTTAACAAATTTAGCTACCCGAAAATTTAGTTTACTAATTATTGATTATTCCTTCTTTTTATTTTTATTACGATTTTTTCTTTCCTTTGTAAGACTTTATCTTGTCAGTCAACCAGCTAAGCCAATAAGATTGGACTTGGCTGACACGTTACACGTTCCTCCCGTTTCAATCCCTGAACAGTATTAACCCTTTAAGGACGGGGAATTAAGTAGGCAATAATGTTGATAAGTACAGTAAATTAGGAGTGATGATTGGTGGGAAGGAGAATACTGTGATTTTCAATCAATGTACAACCAATAGGTACACAATATTTCTGTATGACGTAAACCAGATTATAATAAATTTAGGGATGTGAGGCTATGATTGGCTGAAATCGAAAAAAGAACGGATGAGCCAATGAAAATAAACCTATAGAAATTGTACATGTAATTTTTGTACAGTTTTAATATGATTTGTCGCATGCACATTGAGAAACTGAAAACCTTTTCAGGAAATGGTACTAAAAGGGAGTACGAAAAGGTTGCACAAAAATTTCAAAAATTTATAGAAAGAACCGAACCGTAAGAACAGAAGGTGTTGGGAACTGGACACAAAACCGTTGAGGCAAACGGACTACTAATACTGACGTTTATATTATTAGTGATTTAACCCTCAACATATGGCTACCTTCGATTATTCAGATTAGGAATGCAACTTCCACGAGGCTGGAACAATTAATGATGATGGTATGGAAGACAACGAATCTGAAGCGTTTTAGCTAGTCGAAGTCGAGGGTATGGAACGGCGACTTAGCAAGAACCGTACCATACATTCAAAAATGGATAGATAATACTAAGCTTCATATTCTACAACCTGCTGCTGTAACGAATGCATATGAGGAAAGGAAGGAAAGAGGCCTCTTCCACCTTCACAAGAATATCTAATTTTTTGAACGTGTCCGTTATTGGACGAACTCCAATATGGCGCGAAACAATTCTACAATTGAAAAAGACGAGATTAGAATTCAAGAACTATTTGCGTATGTTGGTCTTCAAAAATTTTCTATGGCAATGACGATTTCAAACGTGTTTTACCCCGAGATATATTTCTAAAAATCCGCGCACTTCTCCAACTTTACCCCAGATATACACGTGAAGAGGCTGTCATTGACCCGTTATGGAATTCACGTACCATGACAGAACCTTTTTAAGAACTGTGTTAAAATTGTCGTTTCCGTAGGAGTTATGGTCATGGATGAGAACACGATACGGTGCAAAGCCCGGACTCCTGTGAGTTATATATGAAGGCAAAATCAATTAAATTTGGTATCAGATACTACCTATTAGTAGGATGGGAGGTGCCATATCTTCATAGCATGTGGGATAATAACTCAGGTAATCGTTCTGGTATTTTCCCCCAATTGCTGATTGCACTTTATTTCGTGATTTACGCGGAGACTAAGATCGTAAATTGGACACTGAATTGATAAAGAAAGATAGTTCATCTGCAATTTGGTGCCTACAGATAGCACATCAAACAAGGATGTGCCCTACAACAACTGGTAGACTATATGTAACAGACAATTTCTATACAAGGCATGTTTTGGCTAAACTATTATTATTGTTTACAGATGGTGAAGCAAAGATGTTGGGTACAACCCGTATGAACACTGTAGATGGTATAAACAGGATCGGTATAAGAAAGGGTATTCAAATGCTTGAGCATTCTGAAAGGGGAACGTGGCTTTTTGTTCATGTCTTGGACAAGGCGACTGGTAGAAATTCTGAAGCAACTACAGCAAAACATTGTGGTATATTGTTTTTAAAAACCACAAAATGGTTACATTTTACACATGCATTTTGGATGACACACCACTTTTGGAAGTGGATGGAAATTGTGAATACATGTTTAAATGCGTTCATGGCTTAGCGCCATTTCATTGATGGTTGGGAACAGAATCTATGACTCGCACCACACTTTACGTACCTTCACCAGTTGTTTCTTACAACCTTTGCATGAACTCTGTTGATTGCGTCGACCAGTCCAGATCAGCTAATAGTATTATGCGTCGAGAAAACGTGTTTCAATGTCAATTTGCATGTATTTTCTCGACGCTTCAAGTCAAAACTCATTTACTATTATGAAAACAATCATAGTCCTAGGGAAGTTTCTTATTCTACACAGGGTTTTAATCTTAAAGTAGATTCCCAAATGGTTGAACCATTTTTAAGCTTAGGGATGAGAAAAACTGCAGTAGCAACTAGCAACAAAATTATCAGTAAGAAATATTTTTTTAGGGAACCATATAATAGACTGGAGTCCCAAGCGTCAGACTGTTGTGACTCACAGTACCTTCGAATTGTAATATGGCGCTGTAGACTCTGCGGCACGAATGGTGGTATGGTTAAGGAACTTATTGTGTTAAATTTAGGAATGCCGAAAGAGGGACCTTCAACAGAACATGAAGGCAATTCTGCATGCATTGTAATTTCAAAAGGAGAAGGGAAGTTCCTGACTTACAAGAATATCGGGATACTCTATCACTACCCGCGAGAAAAGATAGACGAGGGAGAAATTACTCTCAAATACATTTGAACCGAACGACAGATAGCTGACAATCTTACTTGACATTCTTACTAAGCCCCTTCCAGAGGTCAAGGTTCAATGTGCTAATGAAGCACTTAGTGCATAACAATTAAAAATTACCAATAAAACATAAAATCAAAAATATTATATGATTGGATATATATCACAATAGTAATTGGGAACGTGTGATTGGATATGTATGGATCAAATAAGATTGTATTTGTATCATAATAATTAGGAACGTGTGATTGGATATGTATGGATCTGGATCATAGGATGGGTGCATATTAATAAGAATAAGATTTCTGATAAGGATCATAAGGAGTATGATGAAAACCCTCGATAGGAATCGAAGGAGTATGAGAAACAAAACCGATGAGAATCACAACCACAACCAAGTGTTTGCATATAAGTTATAAGTATGCATGTATGCATGTATGCATGTATGCATGTATGCATGTATGCATGTATGCATGTATGCATGTATGCATGTATG
>JAULBU010040673.1:0-14519 GCA_032358235.1 Odonthalia washingtoniensis | reverse complement strand
TGTCTATCTAAGGAACGAACTTTTGAAGTTGCCTTGACATAATGTCCTAACACAGCCATATGAAATATCTTTATTTCTTCTACGCGTCTTGGTTCTGAACTTGACGTCATTCTTATATGGATCCTTTTTTTTCTTAGAAGTTGATTCACTTGATATTGATGATGTTGGATATATTTAAATTTTTGATATATTTAAAGGCTTATATGTTTATATGTTGATGTGCACTTAGGATAATGAGCTCCTAAGGTTAAAAAGTTGGTATTTTGACGATTGTTTTAGAAAATATTCCAATATTTGTATATGTAGAATAGCTCAGAGGGTGGAAACAACCTTCGTACTTGTTTTGCGACTGTTGTTTGATTGAAATATTCGATAACGCGAGATTTTTGTTACGCGGTTTCGGAATGTTGGTGGAATGAATTATTTGATAACGCGGGATTAATGGCAGAATATAAATTCGGAACACGGAACATCAATTTCATTGCAGGACTGATACAGTTAAATTTGACGAATTTTAAATAAATATATTGGTGAAGTTGTACAGAATTAAATTCCGCACGTTACTAATGGAAACTACCGTGGACTAGAAGATAATTTTCATTAGTAACGTCATGAATTTTCACATGTCGCCTACATGTCTGAATTCATGACGTACGGCGAACATGTCGCAGAAGTTTTTCGGAACGGACAGTCATTGCCATGTGCTGTCATATTTTGGAAAAGTGTGCTTCGGAAAAGGGTTGTACTGTAAGAAACATTTCTAACAGGAAGTTGAATAATCCCCAAACATTGAGATCTCAATGTCTGAGAAAATTGTTTTTCATACTGTAAGGAAAAGATTGCATCTGGAATCGAAAAAAATCCCAAACGTTGAGATCTCATTGTTTGGGATTTTCTTTGTTTCTAGTTGGAAAATTTTGCTAACATTGAAAAGCTTTTTCGAATCAACCCATTCAAAACATTAATGTACTAGTAATTAAAAATTTGTACCTGTAATATAAATACCAATAGTAGTACCTTTTATCTGTTTCCTTTCGCGTCTACTCCTAATCCACTAACACATTTTTCAAAGTTATATGGTATGTGTGACAACCCACGGAACCTAGCATTTTAGCCGAGACATTTTAGATCACATCAGTTTCTGATTTCAAATTATTTCAAGTACAACTACAATAAATACAACTACAAATAGAAAAGACAGCAAATACCAACAAGAGAGGTACCGTTTCAACAGAAACGCTGCACATACTTTCAATCTTCAATGACCTCATCAATAACATCATCACAGAAGGACTCAGCAAACTGATAAACTGAGTTCGTATGACGGTTGATATAAGATAAAATTCGTTGCTGTAGTAAGGATGAGTACATCAACAAGCACCCGAACAATTCTTAAGAACTATTTAACTTTTTGAATTGGGTAGTGCCGGAGTGTTTTAAGTCCGACAGCTTTCATGGATCCATTAGGAACATCTTACATATTATTGTAGGCAAGGTGAACAAGTTGCGTCGCAAGCTCAAGAACAGTATGTTGAGCGATGATGACCTTAGCAAACATAGAAACCAATTGGCCCCACATTTCAAGACGTAACAAGTTAGGCAAATTATTAATTTAGGCTTTGAATTTCACATCAACGGTGTTGAAGATCAAGGCACTACTAAGATGTTCTTTATCATATTCATGGAAAAACTGGTGTATTAAAAGTGTTCTTGGATTCTTCGTGCATTCAAAAGATATGTAGAACTAACAACGAACAACTACTAAACTATGGTAGACCAAACAGGTTTAACTCAACACTACCAACTCTCAATGAATGAATGCTCTGCTTTCACTCTATCAACATTCTGAGTTGAGCTATTTATGAGAAGACATTTCCAATGAATACGCAATACATTCATGGTACTTACATCGGTGTAGCATGTCAAACTGTACATAATGCTTGGACCGTACTATCAAAACGGAGCAACCACGCTGTTCTTTCAGACATGCTCGAACCGTACGTCTTCTAGAACTGTGTACATGGTACTTTCCAGAATCGAGAAACGGTCTCACGTAAATGATCCAATCTCACAGCGAACAAAATTCCAGTCATATGATGAACCAACAACACTACATTTAGAACTTGATCAAATCGCAATTAGTAGGTCGAATGGGTTGGTTGGAACTTATCTACTGGAATCTTCTCTTATGTTCAGTACGCTCTAGAGAATTGTAAATTCAAAACAGTATTATGACTGAAACAAGTATGATTTCTCCCTGATGAATCAATTGACCATAATATCTGCATAGAACTACCTACCGCATATTTCCTGGTCATTTACAGACACGGAAAAAATAAGTTTCGAAGTTTAAAAACCCGTCATTGCGTCGGGGACCCCACCGGTGATTGATTTAATTAAAGCTGCTGGAAATTCTGGAAGTCATCAAGCCTCTACAAGTATGGTACAGACCTAGAAAAGCTTCCCCAACACGTTCCTTTACAAGATAACATTCAGCAAGCTCACAAATACTGGTGTACCAGATAAAGAAGAGGAAGAACGGAACGGAATCAGATTAAATACAAAAACAAACTTCTACAACACAGTCGTCATCTATCTCAAGTGAACTTTAACCACAGTTAATTCAATAACGCCAGCTGAGCGTTCCGTTGCATACAAATAACGCTTCTAAAATTAATTCCATCAAGAGAGACGATGTCCTAAATACTACTGCACAAGCCGCATCAACAAAACTGGGGCCTGCAGCCTGAAATTCAATGGAGTTTTTGAAGCAAGCAATGTTTTAAGAATTTTCTAGCTTCTACGTCGGCTTTAGACATCTTAAAAAGACTACAGAGGACCTCATGGGTAAATAATTGAAGCAAATAGTTGACTTTCTTTTGATTGACCTCCGTAAAACACTCTTAGTGATCTCAAGCTCCCCAGTTCATAAGATGACTGGACAGAGACCGGCATGAGTCGTTTGGTTCCATGCGCTTCTGACTAGCTCTGTTAGGGTGCACATGGCCATATATGTTCCTCTTACATGTATTTCAAGGAATGGGTTGACTTGATCAGCGCTGTGAGAGGTTTTAGAACAGTAGAATATACTCAGTCTGATTAGGAGGATTGTTTACGGTGGTAATAAATACTCTTAACTACAACAAGGCCCGTAGTTTTCATAAAACAAACTCTCCAGAAAACTGCTGAGTCGTACATCTGATATTGAAATAACCGTTCACTTCTGGAGTAATAGTAAAGAATTTAATGCTGCTCAATAAATGGTTTATATCAATCGTCCGTCTAGAATAAAATCTCTTTATCCTGGTACTTGCACTGTTTCCAAAAATGAGGCACTTGTTTCTAAAAGCGAGTGGTGGAATATTTCTACAGATACAACAGCCATGATTTCTGTTAAACTTTCATTGCTTAGTCTAGAACACAATTCAACGACATGGATGATGCACGTAATCGAAAAATTCTGTCACGTGGAAAGTCTTATATTCGATCCTTTCGCAGGTACTTTTCAACAGTGAAGGCATGTATTCTTCTTCCAAAACATAGACGTTTCATTGGTACAGCTATTTATCCGCTTTGGCTGAAAACAGTGATACCTGGACTTGTTGAAATATACGCAAGGCAATGTTTAAACGATGACTCCGACATAGCAGGAACCGACACAATTATCGCAGACATTGGGAAAGGATATTGATGCAATAAACTTCAGAAGAAAGTTGACTGCATGGTCTGTACCTCCAAGTTTATATGGTGTTCAAACATTCCAGATTTTCATCCATGCGTTTCTATCGGTGGTGTACAAAAATAACGGCATTGTGAAGTTCGCAAAATATACAATGTTCAACTGGTCCACTACATGGCGATCTAGAATGAACTTTATAGATTCAAAAACTCTACTTGGTTTTTATTGTTCAAAATTAGGTGCTTCTGGCTTGCTGTCCTCAATTAAACATCCTGGTGCTGGGCTTGTTGTATTTACGAATCAACCAATACATTGAGATGAAATTATTGGCTATTACTACGGTTCTATTCTTCACACCGAGATGGCAGCTGATTCAAGTACAAGAAAAATGGATAGAAATGCAATCATGGCAGTTAGAAAAGCAGATTATGAGAAATGGGAAGTGTAAATAAGACTTAAGGGCGAAGATACGAATTTTAAAAAACACAACGAGTGAATAAATACGTCTACCTGGTGTGCAATGAAGTACATAGACGATCCTCTATACCTCACTGGATATAAAGCAACGGATGAAAATAAAAAACAAGAATATTGGAAGTGGTTATGTCATGTTTGTCCAAAATGAAGATGCAACAAAAAGTCTACATTTCAGCGCATAGAATTTGATGGAAATAGAAACAACTGATGAACATACAGTATACTTCTGATCCTAGAAATCCTCGACCACACTATTTCAAAGTAAGATCTTCCCTCCGAAGCTTCCAGCACATCATAGCCGAAAACCTGCTTCTGGTGCACTTTTACACGTCTCCTACATTTACGGACTACTCTTTCTTATTCGGATTCTGTCGTTCCAATCTTTAGTATAAGAATACTATTCGCACCTTTCTCGTTCCCTCCCTTCACCTTTCATTACTTTTAATATACAATAATCTAACCCTTCACTTGTTAACAACAGGTGTAGACGCCAGGTCAACAAGTATAGAAACGAACTAGTGCTCGTCCTAATACTGTATAGGTACAGCTAAGTCCTCCCTCTACTTTATTTGCATACCCCCGACCTATTTTGCTTCTCCTGTACTACGCTGGCGCCTCACCTTTCATATACCAGACTGTCTCTATCTGACTTTCTTTGACTCTCCGACCTCCTTTATTGCATGCGCTATGGACCTACTCTCCTCCCCTCCCGTTATCGGCATACAACCAGTACTAGTAGTTGACTGTAGTACCCCATACCACACACAATCAATATCCTATCCTATTCTTACTTTAAATTAATACGGAAGACAGCAGGACCCAGAATGTCACACGGCACTGTACTTGTCCAAGGCGCTGATTGTACATAACCTAGGTACGTGTCGGACAAGTTTCGTTTATAGTTCGACAATCCGCATTCCTGTATACGCGAAATTATCCAAAAAAACAGCAACACCCAACTAACCAAATTCAACCTACATCAATATTCCAGAAATACAACGATGCCTGATTCTCTTCGATCCGACTCATAACGACCTTAAACGAAACCAGGCCCACTCAGGCGACCAATAATCGTTCTACATATGGAGAATGATATATTCACCCCTCAGCAAATTACGCGATACAAGCTATTCCTCCGCAGAAACGATATGATACGTTCTCCTGACGATCTTTCAAAAACACTTTAAGACGTTTGCAAATATTTCTGAACTGAAACACCATCAGAAGAAGCAGCACAAACCTTGACTACAAATCGGAAATGTTTTTAAGCAACCTAGTCGACGTACTCCCTCCTAGTAGCGCCCTATTCGATTAATTATATTTTTCAATGACCCCACTATCATCGGTCTTTTGAAAGACATAGAACAGTATCAAACCTCTCGGCAAAGCGCGCTACTTTAACTCACGAAAATAAAAGAAAATTAAGAAACGAAAGGAACTGTGACTAAACGTGTAATATCAGAGAAGATCTCTACTATGATTAGCAAATGTACTTCCCTTAGCTCGATTTTGGCCCAAAACGCTGATACTGTGATGTATCTTCAGGAGTCGGTGGGGCGAGATGTTGTATCACGTCAATCCTGTTTCTATACTGATGAATGACTTTTGTGTTACTCATGCTCTAGAGCAGGTTAATAGCCGAAAGTAGGGTCTTTTGGATCAGGCCTCCATTTTCCTTTCGGTGATGTAAAACCTGGGTGATATACTGATTCGATGAGAATCTGATGTTCGTAAATGTGTTCATCTCCTTATGCTTTTCTCCGCAAAGAATTTGGCGGAGTATGTATACTAGATTTTGGATCTAATTCCAGTGGTTCCATGGAAATCCACACGTGTATTAGAACCTACTATTGGTGGTGATCAAATTACTAACATTTCATTTTTCATAATTTCGAGGAAACATGTGTACCAGGTTACACTATTTCTATATGGACAGAATCTCCATGATACGTCGGTCAGTTCTTACTAGTACTGTACTGATAGAGTGTGATTAACTCCTTAATTCAATTTCGGTTCTCCTTGGGTGAACAGTGTACTGTATATTTTGTGGCGTTGTGAATCTTGACACTGTATTACTGCTTGTGCTTTTTATGACGTGTTTAGTAACTTCCCTTCTATAGTACTCACCCATTTCCCAGCGATTTTACTCCTGTTTCCTTCTTTCCCGTTCGCATCCCATCGATGCTGATACTCAACTTGCTCTCCTCCACCACGCGCGCGTTCTGCGCTTCCTCTACTTTGTAACCCCATCTCTTTGTCCACATATTTCTAATAATAGTTCTTTCATCTTTCGCCCATCCATTTTCACATCATCGTTATTCTTTCATCATCATCATCATCAACTTTGTCATCATCGTTATCTTTTTTTCATCATCATTATATATCTTATGTTCATCATCATCGTCTTCATTGTTCATGTTTTCATCATCGTTATAATCCTTCGTATTATTCATTATCATCCTCCATCATCATCATTACCATCCTCTATTCCAACATATCGTCGTCCTTCATCCTCCTGCATCTTCTTTCGTTCCCACCTTCTCCTTACTCGCGCCTCCCCTCCTCACCTGAGTCACACGAATGTCTTATCAAATCTCAATCTTTGACATTCAAAAGGTTTCCCGTTCGTGTGATAGGGCCCATCAGTTTGGTTCTATTTCGAGGCGGTTTGAGGTCCTGATTCTGTATAGTGGTTAGGTAAGTGAGAGTTCTGGTTTGATAAAAGGGTCTGCAGGATTATTGGGTCCTGCGATCCACGGGATCCGTTTCAACTCCCCGATATCATAGCTCTATGTCAATGTCAGAATGTCGATTTGTAGACGGCGTTCGGTTGTTTTTCCATCCTTTGCTACAACATTGAACACCATCTTGCTGTCGATCATGGCTTCTATTTCTATCTTCCGTCCAATTTTTTCTTATACCATACGGCGTATATATATGAAAAGCGAAATAAAATCTGTGCAATAGTGCTTGTACATCCGCGGCCATCACGGATCTTGTAATCCTCTGGTACTTATTGCCCCCGTAGTGGAAGATGTTACAATTTTTCTGTTTATCAACCATCAACATCACGTACCCCATCTAGCTTTTCATCCCCATCGCGTTTGCTAAAGAGGCATCTGATATGAGTACGATTCTGGTCTTTATTAGATCTGGTGGTACGTACTTTAAGCCTTCCTTTCTTGATTTGAGGAATTTTGTTGTTTTCGACAAGGATTTGAATCCATATGATGTGGTCGATTGGTTTCCTGGTGGTATTAGTTGTATCGAGGCACAGATATATGGGCGTATATTCACGCCGATGTCCTGCACCAGGACTCGGTGACTGCTGAAATATTTCTGGGTTTATGCGAAACTAGGGCGATCTATTCTGTTCACTTGGTTGATGAAGTAGTGGTCCATTTTGTAGTTGATGCATATGTTGATTCCGTTGAATGATGTGGGATGGTCTGATATGGTAGCGCGGGGTCTACAATGGAAGGTCTTCTTCTTCCAAGAAGTTTGTTGTTCGAAGTGTAAGCGAGTCGTCTACTTGCAAAATGATGAGGCCTTCTAGGGCATCATTTTTTCTCGGGATGAGGATGCACGTGTCTGTTCGGGATCGCTTCATCTTAATTGTGTCGAGGTGATGTGCCAAAGAAGTTAGATACAAATGTAATCCCGACTCTGGTATCCCATAAAGCGGTTTGATTACCTTCAACACGAAACCAGACGGTAGGCCTAGTTCCGCTGGCGCTCGTATGTACAATTTTCTCTCAAGCTTGGAATGGGACTGAATGTAAGCCTGCGTGATATCACGCGTATACGTTATATTTTCTGGTAGGGATGCAGATATGGATAGATCAATGCGTTGTAAGTACCGTTTGAGAGTAGTTTACCAGTTTGCTCTTTGCAACAGTAGTTACACTTTCCTTAGGCGTGTTTTTGATTAGAATTTCTCTCTCCCAGTTCTGATCCGATCTCTCAACCTCGTCTGTTGGAGCGGTTCATTTTCTCCTTTTTTCATAAATGTCTGATGTCTTTATTTTCATTCTCCCCGAGTCACGGAACTGGGTATTGATACGGATGGTGCAACATGAAATCATCTGATTTCATCACACTTGTAACATAATGTTGATGTTAGCATTGCTAAATCAAATTATTCAAAATTAGGAATACAGACCTGATTTAGCACCTAGGCACAGGTGTTGTAGGTACACAATCTGAGGGGAAAAAACAATGTCGCGCGTCACTTTATCAATGTGGGAGATGTATTCCGCTGTAGAGCAGTACAGTATAGTGTTCCGCGTCATCATGAGCGTAAATTGTATTCACTTCATAGCAGTAAATCATTGTAGGCAGTTAGCACTATTCGTGTCATGCTTGTAGCGGTATGGTACTGTAGCTATCGTCCTTGTTGCCATCTTTACACGTTAGCATTTTTGCGCCACTATTTCTACCCTTGTATGGGTTCTTCCCTGTTTGCTGTACTCCTCTCTTTCTCATGCTTCCTTTTTGCGCACCTGTGTGAATGCAGCTGTGATTATCTCCGCCATTCGTAATCCCTTTTCCCGAATTTCAGTTCCGGTTCTCTCTCATTGCAGCGTATCATTGTGGCATATCAACTCCTTCTCTTCACCATTCCTGTCTCATAGTATCATCCAAACTACTCCTCGTCCGTCACCATCACCGTCTTCAGAACCGTCATAATAACCGTCTTCATTATATCGTCCATCTTCCCCTCTTCTCCTCGGTCTCCATCTCAGCATAACTTTTTCCTCCTCGGTCGCCCTCAAATATCGTATCCTCTTCTTCCTCGGTGGCCATCACCCCCGCCATAGTATCGTTTTTCTTACCTCGCTCTTTGGCCACCGCTCTTCTTCCTTGGTCACCATCACCTCCGCCATAGTATCATCCTTTGCTATCTCGCTCCTTGGTCTCCATCACGGTCATACATAGACAACTTTCTCCCGACTTGGTCGTCTGCGTGCTTTTTCTCGTGTCCCATGAACCAGTCGGTCAATCGAATCAATATGATGATTCAACATTCCGACTATTTTCTTTCATGAGACATTGCCCATCCCTCTGGTTTCGTCAAGAAGAGATTGGTGGCCATGATCTTGTACAATGGAGATGTGGTGGTGAGGACGGGTTTTGTAAGCGAGTCGACGAGGTTGGTGTTTCCTTATATCCATGCTATCCGGTCTAGTTCTCCAAGATCGTAGCTCTGTCTTAATTCAAACACGTCTATTTGGAGGCGTTTCTAGTCCTTCTTGCCCTCTCTTACTACAACGTTGAACACAGTTTTGGAATCAATCATGGCTTCCAAGCGAATGGAAGATCGCAACATTTTCTCCACAAGATCGTTTTCTAGGAACGCGTAGTCGAACCCAAGGACCAAGGATTAGAATTCGGCAGCGATGACGAATCGTGCTATCCTTTAGCATTTCTTGCTGCCATAATGGATAATTTTGCACTTTCCGTCGCCACATGCCATAAGAAAAAGGTGTCCTGGTTGTCTCTTGTGTCCTGCTCCGTTTGCAAACGATGCTTCCGTCAACAGGATCAGTCCGATGGTTGTGAGGTCTAGCTGTACTAAGTTGAGGCCTTGGTTCTTAGTGTTGTGCAGAAACTTCATCGCTTTGTGTAATGATTTGAAATCGTCTTCGGTGTTAGAGCTATTGCCTGGTATTATCAGCTGTATTGGCACGAAGACATCCAGCCACACTTCTACGCCTATATATTGATCAAGGGCACGTTGCTTCGAGAATTCTACTTGGTTCTTTTCTTCCTTCAATCTATTGATATTCTCATCTTGTGTTATGCTCAGTGTGTGTCATTTCTTGGAGATCATTATTCCGTTGAAAGAGGTGGGTGTGTTAGTAAGTCCTGTGCGTGGCTTACATCGGAGCGCTTTCGAGGCCTGTTCTTCCTCGTTCAGGAATGATGATGTACCTAGTTCTAGTGAATCATCCACCTGCAACATGATTAGTCCTTCCAATTTCCCGTTCTTTCGTTTCACTAGTACGCACGGGTCAGTCCCGGTGTGGGTCATCTCGGGGGGTTCAGGTAGTGGCCCAGATAGTGAAAGTACCAATGGAGGGCCGACTCCGGGATCCCATAGAGAGGCTTGACCACCTTCAAGACGTACCCTGCTGGTAACTTCAAAAAGTCTGGTGCTAGGATATATACATCGTGGTCGAGCTCTCTTTGCGATTGGATGTATTCCTGGGTGATATCGCAGGTATATGCACCCATGTTAGGAATAAATTCCACGATGCATATTGCTACTCGCTGTGTGAATCTCTGCACTGTGGGAGCTTTGGTTGGTATCGACGTTGCATCTTCTTCTCTATTGTTGTCGGCGATCAGCTGCGACTTTTCCTCAGCTGGTCCCCTACCTTTTTCAGCTCATCAAACCTGGACCAGAAAATACTTACCGTCCCTTTTATCTTGATTTCTGGGATTAGCTCGAAGGTCCCATCCTTTATCAATCCTTCCAGCACCGCTCTCCTGTAATCCTGTAACGCTAGCTCCTCCGATGAACTATTCTTGACCTTGATCTTCCTTTCATCTGTTCCTTGGTCTACTTCTTTCTCGGGTTGTGTGTCTTTCCTGATGTAGGTCGTTATTATGGCTTCTACTGCTAAGGTTTTGTCGTCCACCATGGTCCCGTCTGCCTTTGTGGATACTGATTTGACCCATGGTTTTACACATGTTGACCGAAACATCTTGAGTCCGCGAGAAAGTTGTATCACGACGGTCTCACCGTCAACTAATACTTTATAGGTCCTTCCCATCACTTTTATTCGGTGCGATATACTGAGATTGGTGGACCAGAGGGGATGTTACGAAGATCCTGGGAGATTTCTTTCCCCTTTGGTGTGGCTGGGTGTCCCAGGGGATATTTTATGCAGCGCTTTGCTTGCTCCATTTATACAGCCGTTCTGGCTTCTTCCATCGCCCTTTTAAGATCCAGCTGGTTAGGCAACGACGTGGTTCTAGCAGTTCGGGGAAGGGCTCTGTATACTAACAACAAAGGGCATAATCCCTCGGGCCTGGTCGTGGAGTTAGCCGCGTACAACGCCATCTGCAAGCAGTCGGGGTCCTTCACTTCCTCTTTATCCAACGATTGTCTCAACTTTTTGTAAACCCTTCTTAGTGGAGCGTTGTATCGCTCCATAATATCAATAGATCCTGTTATTTTAATCGGGGCTTCCTCTAACGTAACTTCTGCCGCCTCCACCTTGGACTTAATGTCTTGGGAAATGTAGACAGAGCCCTGGTCGACTGCCAGAAAGTCCGGCGGTGGGTCCCATGTAGCAGAGGAACCACAACTTCAAGATGGAATTCCATATTTCTGTGGCCGTCTGGTAGTTGAGAAATGCAGCCGTGGTGTGGTGTGTACTCTCGTAGACAAGGTGGATCACGGGTCTAGAGTCGATAAACATTGTATCCACAACTACTCCGTAGTTGAACCTGAAATATTCTGTTGCCACCGTCAATCGGAATCTACGAGGTGATGCCGAGTTTAACTTGCTGAAAGTACAAGTTTCAGCAATATCTTGGAGCCTGCCGGTGACGTTTTTCGTCAGCCTCGTCTTGCTTGCGTGGCGGAGCAAATGTTATGTCGATAGGACTGAAGGGTGGGCAAAGGTGTGATGTATCCTTGTGAGGTCTTTTTCGGTATATGTCACGTATGAGGTTGTGGACGCAGACCATCTGTACACTAGGAAGTAGTTCTCTACGGTTAGAGTTGGTGGAGGCGGCCCATGAGAAGGTAATTTTCTTGTAGGCTTAGGCCGAGGCCATTATCTATAATGTTCTTATTGGACAATAGTGACGGTATTTTCTCATCTAGTATCGAGAAAGTTACATCAATGATCAGGACAGGTTTTTCAAATGGGATTTATATTAATTTTTCCCCCAGAAACATTCCTAAGCCGCCTATGCCTCTAAGACTTTTCTTTCTTGGAGCCCTAATTTCTCTCTTCCCTAAATCCCTTTTTAAGCAAGATTCTGGGTCTCCCTCATCACGTATTGTCTGCTGGCGGCCGTATAGAGTCTGATGCCGTCCAATGATGTCGTCTTTTTATTCTTTGACGCCTCATTCATTATGGTATATGCTCTTTCCTTTTCTTTTCCAAATATAGTGCCTTGGGAGAAGGCGTTATCGGCTAATCTAGACTCGAGATCCGAAGCGTCTTCAGCTCTTATGAGGAATATATCCGTGTCTCCCTCCTCTTCGCCGTCATCAATCCATTGAACTAACTCTTCGTCTGAGTTACCATCGTCATATTAATCGTCCTCTGCGGATGGCGTGTGTACGAACTTTACAAGGTCTTCTACGGTCAAAAGAGCCTGGGTGTTTCTTTTTCAACTTTTCGATGGCTGCAGTGACCTCCTCGCGCCTATGTCTCGTCTTGGCCCTATGGTCATTTCCGCAGACGAAACACCCCTTTACCCCCGCATCCATTCCTGGCTGAGGCGTTTTGGTCTGCGCTCCCAGTCCTGAGATCGTCCGCTCCCTTTCTGTTGGTATTTATTCTGACATTTCGCTTCTCCCCGCACTCCTTTTCCAACGAGTATAGGACTTCTTCGGCCTCTATGTCCACTACACATGCCGAGTTTCTGCCAGCAGAACAGGATTTGTCTGAAATCTGGTTTACGATTCTGTTCACGCAGTGCTGGCTAGTTCTTTGCATGCGATCTCGTAATGTCGTTGGTATGGAGGGGATATTCACGGCAATCATCAGTCTATCTCTAAGAAATTGGTCCGTGTGGTATGTTTCCTCCAGCTAGTTCTGGAGTGATATAAGGCTTGCTACGAACTTGCTGAACACAGGCACTTCCAAATCTGCCGGTTCGTTGCCCATGACCTCTGATAATTACATTTATCGCCACTTCGTGGGTATCTGGGCCTTCCTTTCATTGATGTTGTACCATCTCCTCAACATTGACATCGCCTCTTCGTAATCGAAACAGCCTCCCACGTGGTTTTCGTAATAACTTGGGCCGTTGCACGTTACCATCACTGGTACCGACTTGAGGTTCTCATCGGAGGTGGGCTCGCACATGGTGGAGAGTGTGTCGAAGACTCTGATGCAGTTGTCAAGTTCTTCGACCCAAAAGCCGGAGAACAAGGCTTTTCTCATGAATGTATTCATTAATCCGTTGATGCCCAGCCTGTTGTTTTCATCATATGATTCTTCTTCTTGATCTTGGCTTCTCTTTGGAGCTCTCAATCCCCTCCCCGGCTACCTTCCTGGTCTGCGTCCCCTTTCATCTTCTTCGCTGATTGGGTCTTCACCATGATCACCTGACAGGCCCCCACCTGTGATTCTTAAGTTACCTGTCTCTACTTCTGGTCAGGTCTGCGGGGCTTTTCGTCTTTAATTATCTTCTCCATCACCTTTTTCCTGCCCGAATGGATGTAGTAGCCTCGTTGATCTTGGCAGACGGCCATATTTGCTTCTTGGTTGGAATGTGGGCGTCTGGTTGAGTGACAAAAGTGGGTCGCCTCCGGACAAATGTTTTCGTCCCGAAATAGGATGGTTCTCAGAGCTTGGACCATTTTTATCATTCTCCTCTCCTAGACATAGACGTCGTTCTTCGTCAGGTAGGCGGCCCATTTTGACAATAACGACCTCCTCCATCTTTTTATGATTTGTGGGCGGAATGAGGTCATGAATTCGATATATAGAATCTCCCTTTCACCTATATTTCCTTATATGACTCCATCAAATCTTTTCCAAGGTCGTGGATCTCTTCCATGTATTGGCTTTTCTCCGCATCTATTGCGTCTGTGGAGAGGGATTCGGGGTCGTCGGAGATATTCGGGTATGGAGGGATATCCGAGCTTATTTTGTCTCCGTCTTCTTCTGGCGACCCTGTGTAACTTCTTCCCAACGATTCTAATGTAATATCCATTGGAGATTGTGGTTCGGACTTCTCTGCTACTTCTCTTTCTCGCGTCGTGGTCTGGTTGTTATCTGGAGAAATTGGTAGTTTACTTGGTGGTATGATTTGGGGGCCTGGACGGAGCCTTAAATGGTTACACAATGTATGTTGGGGTTTGTGTTATCGGAGGTTCCCGTCGTATTCGTGAGGATGCCCAAAGACATTGTCTAATATGATTACCCCATCCTCGCGTAGAAGCTGAATCTCTTGCTGTAGACTGAGGATTTCTCCTTGCCGGCATCTTGATAGATTTTGAACTGTCAAAGTATTCTACAGCACAGAGGCTTCTCAGCTTCTTTTATCAGCGACTGTATGGCCTGCCATAATTAAGCAGCTTCTAGGGAAAACAGGATCCGGGCCTTTCAAGTCCCTATCTACCCTACTCGTGTTCGATGTTGGTCTGGCGTGCGCGTTCGAGTGGGAC
>JAULBU010040662.1:0-14519 GCA_032358235.1 Odonthalia washingtoniensis | reverse complement strand
ATTTACAGTGCGAAAAATGAACGCGAAAACAGAATGATGTGCGCAATGATAAAGATTCCACAGACCATATTTTTTTCTCCGTCGATACTGGTTTTTTCATCTCATCAACGATTTTACTATTGAAAGTGTAACGGTTGCAAACGTCTGCCGAAGGGTTGTGGTAATATCGACTACGTGACGTACAGCCTTCTCATGTGTGCAAAGGGGTTTCTTATAGGAACGAAAACGTTAATGAAGCTGACTGTCTTTTCTGTGAAAATAAAGCGATAATCCGTTTATTACTGACTGTGTAGCGAAAATAACGAACAAAAAACGGATAAAAAGTAAGTATTGGAATAAAAATTATTGGAACACAGATATGTACATGTAACTATGTTGCAACAAAGTTAAATGTGGGAAAAGACTGACATGTCACTATGGAAAAGGGGATATAATTATCACCGATACGGAATAAATGGATTAAAAGTATTAACGATACAAGTAGAACAGAATATATGTTTGTATTCGTCACCTTGATGGATGAAAGCCAAGATATATACGAGGACTGTAACAATATGGATGGGAACAATATTGAAAAGGGGAAAGAAAGTAGCAGGAATGTGGAGACAAAAGCGTGTTGCTATAGGAAAATTGAAGAATACAGACTGGTCGGATTGTATTGGATATATTGCACCTGTCGGATCATGGAGAAAGAAACATAAGTACTGTATGGCTATTATGGAACAACTATTGAATGAAGAAGATGAAGAATGTTACCGAAAATGGAAAACTGCTGTGTCATCTAGGAATAATATAAGAGATGGGGCAAAAAAAGTAATATATGGAGGCAGCGGAAACATCGAAATTAGGAATGAAAGGAAAGAGCAAGAAATGGCAGAAACATGTGATAGTGAAGACCCGCGGTACGAAGAAAGGAATGAAGCAATTACGGTCCAACGTAATCTACTAGACCAGTTTATTGAAGTACCGACTCGGAATGGAAATAATGATTGAAAGGAAAAGGGTAAACATGTTGAACATGTGAAATCGCATGACGATTCTCAACTTATGGATACAGTACTATCGATAGTGAGAGACGAAAACTCAGGAGATTTAGATAAATCTGTATGTGATGGAAGCAGTAAAAGCAAGAGCGGTGGGGTGGAAGTGGAATGTGCGGGGCCTCTAGACGGGTATGATTACAAAGACTTTGTATTAAGTACCAATCTGAGAAAAGTTAGCAGAACAGACGAAGTGTTGAAATCCGAAACGGAGGAGATGAAGGAAAATTACATGTTGGGAAGGAAAGAATATGAAATGAAATTTGTTGGGATAAAAAGAAACCGTAAATTTAATGAAACCAATGGTATGAGTAGTGAAGATAATGACGATGGTGGAATTGAAATTAATCAAACGAGACGACAGAGTAGAGGAAGCTGTAGAAATCGTGGAGGTAGCGGCAGAAAATGAAGATACCTAGAGAAAACCGAAGCAGAAAGCAGTACAGTGAGGTGGAGGCGCTATGTTTGACCAAAGCTTGGGTTTTCCAAACCCAACAAGTAACGCAGACATTAGAACGTCTATGGATTGGTATTGAAGAAACCTGTACGGTAAAATACAATATGACGAGAAGCAGAGAGTCATTATGTGCGAAATGGAGTGTTGTGGCACAAGAACGTCAATTATGGAATGCGTGTTACAAACAAGCTGAAAGATAAACCGGACTGGTAATGTCTCAGAAAACAGGATACAGAAATTGACTCATGCGTTATTTCAAAGTCGACGTAGACAGGAGAAGAACAAAAATCTAGGTATTGGTATCACTTTTAAGTATATGGAAGCTGGGAAATATCTTTCTTCCATTCCGAAATTTGTGCATGTAGATTATCAGGGTGTGTGACCATTACTCGGGTGAAGACTGGTAAAAAGATGTAGGTAAAATCGATACGGTAACTAGATGTGAACGAGAAGGAGTAATAAGACTACTGATAGTTTTTTTGAAGGGACCGTTGTCCCTTGTTGTGATGAACATGTTGATGAATTAACTCTGATGACGGAATCAATGTCTGGCCGTGTAGAGAGTGGCAATAAGGATGCTGGGACGACGGGAGGGGAGTACCTGGGTGGGAGCAGTGGGGTTGTAGGTGGAAAATTTAATGACGCATGTCGTGTAGTGTGAAGTATAGATGAATTTGAAGATGTTTCATTAGAAGAGGTAGGGCTGAGGTCAAATAGAAAAAATAGGAATGAAAACATTGAAAAGAGAAAACGCAACAAACCGTACGGATCAATCAAATAGCAAATCCATAGAAGGAATTCGTGTAGAAATGGAAAGAACGAATGAGACAATGCAATCGTTGAACGCAAGACAAGAATAATCGTCACGTCTCGAACGTATGTACATGGCACTAAAGTTTCTACCAAAGGGAAGTGTAGAATATAACGATATAGTAACGAAAATAACTGAGGAAGTTAACATATGATATTAGTCAAATAATAAAAATCTGTATAGTAATAAACGATCAATTTAGAGAAGTACCACAATTCTTTATTTAAAAAGTCAATTCCAGTTATGTAGATCTGTGTTGTATGAAACTAGGTCTGCCTGTAATCGGAAATGTTCTTCATGATCGGTAAAATGCATATATCTCATTAATATTATCTCTGCCTCTTCTTCTATATTTGCATGTTCGTTTCGTATGTTGTCTGTAATATTTCGCTGTATATTCGTCTGTGATTCTTTCCTTCGGTTTCGTTGTTCTAATAGCATAGTGTCTACGTCGTCACGTGTCGCAAACTCTACAGGACCGTTCACCTTCTGTCTCGTACGTATTATTACATTGTGTAATATGACACAGGAATTTGAGATTGGGATTGTCTCACTTAGTTGCCATTTTCAGTTTTCACGTCGCAATATCTCGAATCGCGATTGCAAGACACCAAACAATCTCTCAATATCTTTCCGTACGGATTCCTGCTGAAAGGAAAATTTCTTTTCGAGATCATTGTTTGTACAACTGATGAGAACGACAAATATAGGCCACGTTGGATAAATCCCATCTCCAAGAAAGTATAGGAGGTTGTGAAAATTTTCATTTGGATTTACACGTTACCGTTCCGTTACGGTCAAACAGAAATGCTCCGAAAAGATATTCTGGAAAATGGAGATCTCACGAGAACATTTAGATTGTTATTAGTTCCTGGACGGCCAGAAAACCATGACTAGCAGTACAAATCATGGTCACACCATCCCTAGCATTGTACGGTTGCCAATTTGGATATACGAATGTTTTGATATTGAACTTTTTCTGTAACCTGGAAATTCTTCCAAGTGTAGTGTATACAATCCACTGCATCCATGCAACCAGGAAATCCAATATCGGCATATTGCTCTTCAATATCGAAAATCTCTGTATCAGTAGGAAATATATTAAAAAATGTTGCACCATACATTTCAATTATGTCAATACAAAATTGGGTAAAGTATTGACGTATCGTTTCTTCAGACATATACACGCAATCGTCTAGACTGTCAGCTGAAGTTCCACAGATTAAAATACGGAGTGAAGATAAAATTTTTAAGTCGGTGGGTATGCACTTATACCCAATCCCATTTGTCCTATGTTTCCAAATATCCGTACGGTGTCGTAAAAGATCATTTTTCAACCTGAAGTATATTGCCCGTGGTACAGAAAATCTACGGTGAAAAATATAATCAGGATATGTTGGGATAATAGAAACGTAGTCATTTATGCACGTAGTCATTTATGCACGATGAAATGCCGCGACGGATATTTTTAGTACCTACTAAACGTCCCTTGTACGCTGAGTTATGACCATTCGGTTTATTTTGTGATGAGGAAGTGTGAATGAGTAGTGCGAGTAGTCCATGATGGTGTTGTGACATACATAAAATCAGTTGATGGATTAAGTTGTTATTTACTTTGTTTCTTTTTATTAATTTGGAAATTGTTTCCTTATCCATACTGACTATATAATTTGTGTCCAGATGCTGTAGCTACGTAATGTCCGAATAATTCTGGATAGTTGGTATATGTACCTGTTGTGATATGGAAATTGCAACTTGATAATAAAGTTGCGCATATATGAAAGTAACGATATGTTGTGAATGATTATGAAAAAAAGTTGTATTTAAATATCAGTAGGAAATGTTTTTTAAACAAATCGTGTCAATGTGTAGGAGCTTCTGCACATAGAATAAAAATTTGCAATAAAAATGTTGTCAGTTATTGATTTAAAACTTAAATTTTCTTATTTAATTTATTATTTCAGTATGAAGTGAGGGAACATTACAATAATTTCGTCAACATGCACGACAGCTTTTCTTTTGTTCGAAATGTCGTGTTTGATAACAGCTATAACACCTTAAAACAGGCAAAACATAGCTATGCATATCAACCATACTGCTGCAGTATACCGACTAAATATTATCACATTTAATAACCTGTGATGTTATTGTCACTCCTTTTACATAGTTCTTACATTCGTCGAAATGGAAACAATCATATTTTTAATTTAACATGCATGTTTATAGGTACTGAATTACTAAAGTATGAATAATTTTCACCATAATGGATGTACAAACCACTCCTCACATTCATCTTTTCACCATCTTCCAACTTCATACTATGAACTATCTCTGCCGTATGGCCTAAATCAAATATTTCCTATCAAACGATGATTTTCATTCAATTATATGTTTAGAAGAAATATTGTTATTATTTTTTATTTTAAAACCACAGTTCATTCTAAAGCTGCATAGCAGTTGCAATCCATCAAAAATTTAGGAGTTATCAGTACATTTGCCGTATATTCTTATTTTGATAATATGCATTTAATAATATCATATTTTTAGAAGAAGTATTAGTTTTTTCTTTGTTTAAAACCACAGTTCATTCTAAAACTGTATAGCAGTTTCAATCCATCAAAAATTTATAAGCTATCAGTACATTTTGTGTATTTACATATTTTCATAATATTCATTTAATAATTACATTAATGATTTAGTGATCCAAACATATATGACACCTTGTAATGGAATTTTATAAGAATTTACGATACTTGGTAAGGTTTTCATCACAGTTTTAACAAAACTGATATGTGCTATGTGTATACACATAAAAAGTCATTAACAGTAAAAAATATTCATTAAAAATATTTTGATCTCATTAAACATGTATATCTTTATCCAAAATAAACATTCATTACTAGTTCATTTCCAAACCTGTTTTCATGTGTCATTTCTACTGTTACAATTCATATCAAGAATTAGATGCACCTGCATTTGCATCTGCATTTTCTCCAGGAGGTACATCATTTGATGTTATATTTGCATTACCGGTTGTAGGTCCTGCTATGGGTGTAGGCGGAATATCAATGTGTATTTGCGCAATACCAAAATTACACAATGATTGTGTGCTTCTCCGTATAGCGGTTTGAATCTCGCTGTCCAGATTATTAACATATAAACCAGATATGTGTCCAACATGTTGCGATAATGCATGCATATTTGATAATGCATCTCTGTACGTTCCAAGGAGAACATTTGATTGTTCCCATTGTGCATTCAGATCGGTAAAAATTTATTCTGCTTGTACTACTCTCGTTTTTAGTACAGCCATTTCGGTTATGTATTTCTCAAGACGCATTTCGTTTTCCCTCAGTCTTGCTGAGACATCGTTATAATTTAGTTGCATGTTAGCAATCGTTTCTTGCAGTTCTTTTTTATCCCTTTCCAACTGATTTGTTCTACCCTCCGTTGATAACCATATACGGATTTGATTGAAAAATGCTTCCACACTTTCAGGCATTTTGAACTGATATTCCGGAACAGCTGGTTGAAGGATGTAGACTATTCTCTGGAACCATCAGTCATTATCACTATATACATCATCTTATATTTTCTCGTCTACTAGATTCATTTCTCCTTGCCGTACAATGTCCATTGGTGGATGTTCGAGATCTGGTTGAATATAATTGAACTCCAATAATTTTTCTACGACGCTTACCATACAGGCTTCTATCGACATACGCTGTACATATCATTTCATTGGCATCGCAAGAGGAGGAAATATCCGAACGGACTATACTGTTGCCTTATCTTGAATAATATAATATTACCGTTCGTCACGTTTCAGAAAATCGAATATCTCTACAGTTTCCCAATTGTAATGTGCAAATATTTCCTTCTTCAGCTTGTTCCAGTCTACTTCTCGTGATCTTTTAATTGCCAGTAATACTTTTTCGGATCGTAATCTAAATTGTAATACCTTTCAATTAGAAACCGATCGGTTCAATAACTTAGCAATATTTCTGGAAGCGGTGTCAGTATACCAAGATCGTTACTGGCCATCAAACATGGATCAGCTTGTTTACTAACATCAATTCAGTATCGGCAGAACTGTAGAGAATAACCAATAAAAAGTTGAACTAATTCCTTCTTTATAACCTGATGATACATCGCTTGAAAAAGCTCGTTTACATACAGAAATGGATCTAGATGATGTGCCGGTAACAGAGATGATGGTGAAGCAACAAGCATAGACGGCTCCATTGTTTCCACTGCATACGGAAAAGGCATGTAATAACGTTGACGATCGGTTGTTGACATAGAAAACGCACCAATATCATGCCACCCTAACATTATTGGAATGACAGCTGAGCTTGAACCTGATGGATTTGATTTTCTCCCAACCTTTGTGCGACGTCTCATTAGTGCCTCAAACGCTGCATCCTCTTCCCAACATTACTTATTGTCAAACATGTACCAATTCGGAAGTGGGCGATGCAAAATAGTTGGAATTTCTTCGAATCTTTGAAATTTTCCCATGTTTCCGTACGGCATTGCATTTCATGAATTAGTTGCACAGACCTTGCCTCATACGCTACTTCTTCTGGACAACGTACCCAGATTGTGTCTGCAGGTT
Organism: Odonthalia washingtoniensis; assembly: GCA_032358235.1. Classification (NCBI taxonomy): domain Eukaryota; phylum Rhodophyta; class Florideophyceae; order Ceramiales; family Rhodomelaceae; genus Odonthalia; species Odonthalia washingtoniensis. Next base: position 7,593 of record JAULBU010040662.1, on the reverse strand, counting down.
GAACAGTAATACACCACAATGCACTCGTACCCATATGCGCCCATTTTTATGCCCAAATGTGTTTCCTAGATTCTCTGCCCCCTCTGCTATCATTATTCGAATTATTACCAGTACCAGTTGGAACATTAGTCATAACTCCATACCTCAAACCATCAAAAAACCAGTTTACATTGCACAATGTACAGGTTTACATTAACTGGGGGTCTTTTCCTTCTTCCTTCTCCCATACGTTTATAACGATGTTCGTTTAACCATATTCGTATGTGCAAGTTGGTGGTTAGAACTTCGAGATGTCTGGAATGGATCCGCAAGTGTTACTATTGTAGTAGGATGCTGCTTCTTCGATAAAGCATATTCCGTTGCCTGAAATTCTGTACTTAGATCCGCTGACGGTACATATGGTCTTGCTATGGCTGTGTTGTTTGTTGCATGGTTGCGTATTCTTGGTATTGATGTCGGAGAATTAACGTGCGGCAAGGCAGCCCGTCTACTTTCGCCGTTCCTGTCCGACATGGTTCTTACTTGACCTAGTTTCGATTTGATGATAATATAGTTGTACCTTTTTTGTTTAGTCCTCACTTTACTACCAAACGTAGTCTTTGGTCCAATATATCGGTTCTTAAATACTGTTTTTTTCAGAAATATTTTTTTAATCATGGCATGTTCTTTATTGTACCATGTATATGATTCTTTTCTTATTTCTTCACATTTTTTATTAAATCTAGTCATATCAACTTTTATTCATTTTTATTATTGACAACTATACAGTTTATCACTGCATATCACGCTTCACAACGTTATTCGGCTATTACGCATTCTGTTGTTACAATGCATCCGTTTCGGTATATACTCATTCCTCACCACGACAAAACCGTTTATTTCATTACAAATAAATCGATGAACTCATCGTTAATGGTATGTGTACTCTTCTACTGCCCGTTACTCGTACATATTTGACCGATTCCATTTTTCCGTTCCCTCTTCCCCATTTTTCCCCATAATTTGTTACGTTGCCATATGTTCTCTCTACATCTTCATAGGTATACATGTCCCTTTTTTCACGTGAGGAACATACACTATCCATTACTTGTCAACGTAACATTATTCTTCAAATCTACTTCCAACAATGTACGTTTTTTATCATCCATTAAATGACTTTTACCATTTTCACGTTTGTATTCTTCTACACATATATGACGTCCAATTCAAACAATTTATTTTCATTTTCCGACTGGTTATATTTTTTCCCTCTCCCTCAAACACCTCCTTCAATGTACTGCCCCCATGAATTCCATTCGTCGTTTAGTTTCTAATACGTACCATGTTCATGATATTATGCATAATCACACAAGCATCTCCAATTGATTCGAATACATTATCACTTTCATTTCCAACGCTTTGATAGACAAGCCTATATTTTTTCTTCAGGTTATATATAAAATGTTTCATAACTATCCGTACGGTACTATGACTTTCATTATATATGAAATTATTCAGTTTCTCTTCATTTTCCGTGTTTTCAATGAAGATTGGCCATTGTGGATAACTTCCATCCACAATGAAGTATAATAAATGACGAGTGATGCCTGAGTACTTCACATTATAATCCTTGTCTAAATAAAGTGTCAAATCCGTAAGGAATATTTCTCGAAGCAACGGCGAACATTTTAAGGGTTTAACGTCTCCAACACCAACATTTGGCAGTCTGTACCAACTCCAACAATACTTGTCAAGGTCAACCCAACATTCAACATTTTTCGAATGTTCACTTCCTTCAATATTAGAATCGGTTCCGGTATCTCATGTCCTAGTTGCAGATGTCATTTTAAAACAATCAAGAAAGCCAATTGAACCCGGAAAACATTTCTGCCAAAATTTTTCTGTAAATTTACCTTTTTCATACCGCACGGTCGTCTGTTCAAGAAATGCTTGCCGTACAACTCGTTCATTGTCCTACAAAATTGAATTACACACGAACGAACATCTCTTACTTCCAATTTGGTATACTCTCCCATAACAGCTTCGTACCGTCCAGATCTTATTGCTGAAAGTGCACATAGTATACGCATATCTAATGTTGATTTATCCCATGCATCTGGTCTACTGTTCATGAAGTCTATCTCCATTTTGTTGAAAAGGTATTCCGAGACATTGAACATCTTCTGAAACGTCTAATCGCTGCAAACATCCCTACTCAATATGTAATTGATATTTAATTTCGAAATAGAGTTACAATAACTTTCCATAGTATTATCTAAAGCAGAGTCCCCTCGCATCTCCACCTCAATACATTCTTTCTCTTCAATTTGCTTTAATACCTTTTTCAGTAATTGTTCTTGCTGTAGTTGAAGTTGAATTATTACGTTGATTAACTTCCGTTGTCGGTTGTGCTTCTTCTTTATCGCTTTGAGACCAACGTTGGCCGAACCGCTTGCTACATGCGCCTTTTACTGCGCTGTCAAGCTACCGTTCGTAGACATTTCCCTGATTTTGATTACAATTTTGCTTCTTTCTTCCCTACTTTCTGCGGAAAAATTCTTTCAACCATTACCAACAATGGAACGACTATCCATGATATCTAAACTACTTCCCGTTCTTCCCCGAAAAAGGAAAAATAGCAATGTCTTTTTCACGCCCAATCATATTTTTATTTCTTTCATACACAATTACAGTTGCTGTACATGTATCAACTCTTTCTCTGTACATTTCCACATTATCATTGTCACCACAATTTTAAGTCACCTTTCTTTTTTATGTTTTCTACATTACACGTATTTTATTTGCATCGTTTCATCGTTTCCGTTCGTAAATACAGTACATTACCTGCCAGTGATTGGATATTAAAATTTAAAACATACACATTTCGTTTTTCTGCTCGTTTTTAGCATTTTTAATTATTTAATACACAAAAGTTGGCTTACAGTGTCCCTGTTTCAGGCACGCTATATGCCACTTTGTTTACAACATAAAAAAATTATTTCAAAAAAGTTACCGCGCTAGGTAGAGATGCTCAAAGCATTAATAAAATACACCTTTCACCGTACAAGGTCCGTATTTACCGATTTTTATTATTATATTACATTTGTAAGAAACTAGAATAGAGTCACAAAATTTTTGAACAAAATATAAATGTTTTGGGTACTTCCACGATTAGGCCCTAGACAGGTGTGTAAATTGAAGGTTCAGTACCGAATTCGCCTTAAGTAGGGTTTTTAGGGCTGATTAGGGTAATGATTAGGCGTAAGGGTAATGAAATACGCCTTAAATTAGCAATCTCGGTACTAATCTTGGAATAGCCCACTTTTTCAATAAAGATGCAAGGTGGCGCACTGTTGTGGGAATCACGTCATCGAGTGAAGTCTTATCTCCGGTTACGTGCGCTAATTGAGTAAGTCGTTGATGAATCAGACTACATGATGTTATTGAGGCGACAGCGTCGATGGAAAGTTTGGGTTGAAAAGTTGTTGGAACACGTTGGCAACCACGAAATAGCATGCCCCGTGGTTCTTCTCTCCCCGTTATCTGCTCTGCTTATTTCTCATCGTCTCCTTAAATAAAATCGCCATCCTCCTCCTTCCGGGTCGTCCCATATCTTCGTTTGGAATTGACTGAGCGTACTCCGTACGTTTAGTCATTCCTTCGCTCGTTCGTGTTCTGCCGTGTACGCGTACACTAGGTCGTATTTGCGCCCCTTGCGATCATGCACATCTTGTATTAGATTTTGGTGCACAGGAATACCTGTAGTGGTATCTTCTGTTGGTGCTCTTTCGTCATTTGTTTTGTTGCACGCTGTATCTTCAACTGATATGGTTCATATCCGCTCTATTCCTGATTGTATGCGCTGCGTACTGTCTCCTGACTAATATACAAGTCATCGTCGTCCGATCCGGACTAAAGTGATGAGTTGGCGTGTTCTAACATCTGTGTAGTCATCCATTCTAAAAATTTAACCCTATACAGTGAAAAATTAGGAGATATTATAAAAATGATAAAACTTTTCAGTTTTGAAGAAAAAACGTAATATATAGCCAATGAAAATACGTCTAATTCGGTATAATCAGTTTTTTAAAATCTCAAGGGATGGCGCAGATATTCAAAAACATCATCATGCATCACAGAGATGCCATTATTGTCTAATGCCAATACTGGTTCAATGACAACGTCACATTGTGATGTTGGTGTCATTTACCATTGCCAAAGTATCCCATCTGTATCTCTTTGTTGTTTTTGTAGTAATTTTCAACAATATTCTTCTTCAAATAAGCCATTTTATTTCCCTCATGAGCGGACGGTATATTAGATAAAAAAAGGCTTCAAAGAAGCCAGCATCTAAGAGCTGGAAAGCTTTCCACTCTGTCCGTCCTCACAGTATCTACTTTAACGTCTTTTTCAATAAACGGATAGTCTCATACTCTTTATCAGTAGAAAATGTTTATCTTTTACTTTTATAGGGTCCTCCGCACTAAACTTGAAAACCTGGTACTTAGTAATTCTAAACGTTGTTGGAACTGTATAGAGTCTTTCTAAAAAATCTTTTCACTTCATCCGAACTACATCAACAGAAAGAACAACATTATTTGTAGGCGAGCTTTTGTCAACAATGCGAACCATATCTGATGGTTGAATAGCATTACGCCCTTTAAGTTCTCACTTTATAAATCCAAATGCACCATCGCATCGGTTTTTGGTATACCAGAAATCAAAACATAAAGAACTATTTAGTCCTCCATTTGTATATTCGTACGCCATAGAAGATAACAAAGCACAAACCAGTTTTTTTGACCGTAGCAATTATCGGCATGCAAATGTTGAATCCGGTATGGACCACCACCATTTAGTTTAAGTTTTGCCATATTTTTGTAATTCACAAGCATGGATCTAACTTCATCCGACGTTTTTCCTGCTGGCCAATGTCCCTCGGGGAGGCAGTGTATGTTACAGGTTTCGAGATTACTCATTGACACACCGAAAAAATCAAACTTCAATCCAGTTACAAAATGCAACTGACCAGGTTGCTTTAGTAGATGGGGAAGAAGCACCTTCTCTGCGAAATAAAAAATAATATGAAGAAAATTGGAGTTCGGATTTTCACGAGCCCTATTTTGTAGATTACGTTATGTTCTAAACTCTGTAGCTGCTGCATCTTTGTGACTTTTTAATGATGATTCCGTCTATTCACGTGTCTCATCATCTAGTTCTGTTCCTAGAAAATTGTTTAGCTCTGTGCACTGATCACAGTAGCCAGATCCGGCCTTCATTATTTTTAGGGTTGGACAGTATTGTAGACACACTTTATAGAATGCATCACGACAGAGTGGAGTTGGAACATGAACTGTAGGTTTACCATCATGGATTCTTTCATCTATTAGATGATTCATCATCTCTGCCCAGATTTCTTTGCACACTTTTTGAACGCCATCGCGCGTTATGCCACTTCCAATCCAGGTTACGGTACGGCCAACAGTAGAACCACGACCAGTTGGACATTCAAGACCATGGTACTCTCCGTAGCGAAATAGAAACGTAATAGCAACAACGGATTTCGGTGATAAAATACCTTGTCGCCTTTTATACGATTCCGTTGAGTAATTTGTTAGTTGTTTCCCGTCAGCTACCTGTTGTGCGTGAATTTTGATAGTAGCAGGATGAATATGTACAACTGCTGAAAATGCAGCATGGAAGAGGCGACGTCCTTTTATTGCATAAATGGTTTGCTTATAAACTGTTCTGTTGTTATCAGTACGTGCTTTTTCCGGATAAGAGATCGGTTGGTGTCACATAGACGGAGTTCATTCCATTTTATTTCAGAAGAGGTGGTGGCCAATATCATAAATCATATCGCGCTAATGCGGTTTGTTTCGTCCATGCGTGAAAACCCCAATGACATCTCAAAGATGTCACTGATATCACACCTTGGATTGCAAGTGCATTGTGCTAAATAAGTATCAAAATGGGTCTTTAAATTTTCATAGTTTGGATGAGATGGATTTCCCGATATTATTATCGATAGTTGAAATTATTAATTGTTTGATCGGTTTTGTCGATGATGGTGATAAAGACTTATGTTTATTTCAGAAAGGAGGGTATTTTGAAATTTTTTGCAGTTGTACATTTTTGGCAGTAATATTAAAAAACATTGCCTTTTTCACATTTTCACGTCCCTGGAAAGGTATAACCGACAGGTTGGCATTGGTGGCAATATATCTTAACTGTACTATTGGACAATTTTTAGTTATTAAAATGGATGCCTACACATCTATTGATTCACTGTAGTCGTATATACACGTGTGAAGCGTGTGAACTGAATGTCTCTTCATGTCATTTATTAAGTGAGCGTGCCTTAACATTTCTTAATCGTGTGCAGTGCAATTCTGGACACTTCAAAACCCCCCAGTCGCATGGACCTCGTCTCCTCGTGACTATATGTCACTTCCAATCCTCCGAGTTGTGTTCCCGACTTTCAGGATCCAGGAGAATCAATCTGCCCGAGTAGATAGACTTGCTCATCGTCTTGGTAATATATGGTGTCCACTTAGTGAGAGCATCTGCGATATTCTATTTTCTCTGAACCCAACGTATCACGTCTGTTTCGCCGGATTCGAAACTGTCACGTATACGTTGGGCTGTTTGCCATAAACGATACTTTCTACAATTATGAAGGGTGGTGATGGTATCAAATATCCCTGTAGAGTCCACGTGCACAGTTTGCTCAACAGTCCATTTAGGCAGAAGCTAGGTCATACAGTTCTTAATGTGGTATTCGCGATCGCCTCCTTCAGCGCATGCGACTACCGCCGTGCCATATGATGAATAGAAGATTCTTCTCTGCTTTTGACTGAAAAAGTCGACTATGTGGAATATCTGATCATTCTCTGCAGGGATAGCAATACCTATAACGATCCACATTTGTACATATTCCAAAACTGCGGCAATTTTGGCAATGTTGAACGGAGCACCCACATATGTATAGAGATCAATTGCGTCTCGTTTGGACCCTTTCCTGTATATCAAAGTCGCTGGTAACAATTTCAATTGCCTCAGTAGCTTATTGGATTCTGTTAAGTGTCTTAATCGGAGGTCGAAATGTGCTGTTGGAGATACGAAGCGATAAATGAAGACTGCGGGGATAGTCCTCATCCAAGTCACTTGATGGCTCCGGCCATCGATTTATACTCTGCTATTTTGATGTAAGTGATTTTCTCTTCTTCTTGCTTACGGCTGTCTCGTGTAACTGATATGTAATCGATAGATTCTGCATATTCGTACATCGACATAGATATATCTCCGCCTGGTTCTTGTATGATTATACAATTGTTGAATCGTATTGGTTCATCGATGACTGTTTTTATTATAGGGAATCTTTTCCTAAGAGTTTTAACGAAGGTTTCCATGTCTGATCTGCTTCCTACCATTAATAGTTCGTCCGTTACTTTCGCCGTTATCCTCAAAATAGTGTCGTCCGTATTCCTTTTTACAAAAAGCTGGTCGACTCTACTTACGCGTTTCATGGCCGCATTAGTGATGAAGAACTGTCTCCCGGCCTCAGTGATCCCGTATGGTAGCCACGTAAGATTCCATAAGATACCACGGTTA
>JAULBU010040651.1:0-14520 GCA_032358235.1 Odonthalia washingtoniensis | reverse complement strand
ATCTTCATCTGTCCACCCAGGCGTGCGTCCACGACAGTTTATATCGTTCAGAAGATTAACATAGGAAGTAAATACAGTTTTCATGGGCGCTTTTGTCGTTTCCCCGCAACACCGGTCAATTATTGCACCAAGAAACGGAGAAACCTTATCAATTCTGTCGAAGTCTGATGCTTCTAACATACCTAGGATGACACTGTCAGTAAAAAGCCCTGACAGATTTTCATTGATGCTTCACTTTGAGAAGTCCACATTTAGGTCATACCCGATAGAATGTTTCTCAACATTTGAAAGAAAACCGTTGAGAAGCCGCGGTACTAACTTATGGATTTTCTTAAATGTCATATTAGCACCATTTGCATTTCTAATTGAGGTGGAAAATCTTTCTTCGTCCTTTGACATGATGCTTGCTGTTTATTTGATCATTCTGGAAACGTTAAGTGACAAATTATACATTAGCTCAAATGTGAAATTTGAATATAAGTCAATGGCCGGATGGATACCAATCAACGGAAAAGTGGAGATAACGGGTGGAATTGTTAGCATAGAAAGGGAATGAAATTCATCCAAAAAAGCTGTTTCACCGAGATGTAGACGACGCAGAATTTGATTGGTTATTCGTATAGTCCGTTCACACGTAGTAGTGCATGAGCCAAGTTCGTTTCGTCGAACATCACAGAGATGACAAGGGGATACCGGTGTATTGTTTCGCTTGACACTGGCCATATCTTCTGCTTCTGGTAGATCACCGATTTTAGAAGAAGTAACAATGTCAAATTACCACGGTGGGCTCTTAGGATAAATATTTCTTTTGTCTCACAAACTAAATCCTCTACAGGTATGTTAGTAATAGAATGTGAAGAGAATTCAATGCTCTCATGAAGGGCTTTCAACATATCTACACGTTTGATTGATTTACCTGATGTAAATTGCTTACCAAATTTTACAGAGTTTTCTAATTCGTCCTCATCAGCATTATAACATCTAACGGGAAGATATGTAAAAACAATTTTCTTTTCAACAATTTGATTTCGCCGCGCAGATTACTTGAAATTTAAAAGGTTCAAATGACTTGGATAAAAACTGAAATATGACGCATTCAAAGATGTTACTGACTTATCACTGTAACAATTGTAAAATTGTAACAAATCATTCTTCTCCGTGTTTTTCATTCGTTCTCCAAGAAACTTTTTTATCCTTTCTCTTCTTAATTGCATCTCTCACCACTTCGGCAGCCTTTCCTGGATCCGAATTCATGGGATGACTCCTAACATTACTTTTAAACGGCTGTAAAATAATATCCCAATAGTTAGTTGAAAGTATCTGCCATTTAAAAGTTTCCACTGCATCACGTAAATATACTTCAAAACTGACACCCTCCTTTTTCTGTAGTTTAGATGGTTTGAAGCCATGGCTTTCAAGATCACTTGAAAACAACTCCCGTCTATGTCTCATGATGTCCTCCACAAAATGAAAGATTGTAAAGAATGTAGCACTAAAATTCGAATTGCATTTTAAAACATGCATGAATTCATTAAAAACCCTTTCACTGTAGCTCTCCCAAACTTTCATGAATGCTGTACATAAATTTTCTATGGCTGCATCTGACTCATTAGGAGTAAAATCCTGTCCCATCTCATGATTCGTAGCATCTGCAAACAGTTCTACAGGTTGCTTACTTTCGAAAGTATCACCTTCACATGTATTTGTTTCAAATTCTAGGAATTATTGAAGTTGATTAGTAGTTACTATGTCTACTGCCAATCTAGTACCACCTGTGAGACCAATGATACTCTTAGGGATACCCATACATCTCCTTTGCATTGTCCCAGATCTTGGAGGAATGTTCCGACAGAGACGACGGGGTGCTCACGAGAGTTGTGACATGACAACGCGTGAAGACTTTTCCGCTATAATCACATGACGGAGAATCACACCTGAATGGTTTATCCTTCACTATTGGCTCGTAAATAGAAGGAAATTGAGCTTACCAGAACGTTTTAAATTGAACTTATAACAATATTGAAAATCCAATTACGTATCTGTTATGCGTACCTCTTAAAGCTAAAATATATTATTTTTTTCTCGTCGACGGCGCCAACTTTTAAATACGAAATAAAGCATTTTCAAAATCCGACGGCGCCAACTTTTAAATTAAACATTATGCCTTTTCGAAATGCTTCGAAAACAAATTGGAAAAATAAGAAAAACAAAATTGTTTGCACGGCAACTTTTCAAAGAGCTGGAAGGATAAATCCTGTCAAGTTCAAGTTGGCAATGTTTCTCCTTCCAGGTTTTTTTGGATGTTTATACTATATTGCATAGAATTGGCCAGTTACAAAATAAATTGAAACAGGAAAATTTGCTTTTTGCTTCAACATAGCAACTGGAAATTTAATACAACTTGTTGAACTAGTCGTTTCAGAGCGCATGGGTAGCGAGAGATTTTATAGGGAAATTATTTCCATTTTCAAAACATTTAGACAAAAAATTGGAAAAATTTAAAAACCCAAAAATATTTACAGTCACTTTATTTCGCTTTCAGGCTATTTAAAGATGGTTATAATATATTGTGCGGTATTGACCGCTGTCAAAATAAATTGGAACAGAAAAAATTACATTTCCGCGTTTCAATTTTTTTTCCATTTTTTGGGCAATATTGTTTTTCGAAGATACAGACGTATGCAGCTACTCAAATTGATAGGACAGTCCCACCTGCTGCTCATTCCATCCACTCTCCGCATCTATCCCTGACCCGCGTCCCACTCCGTCACTTTAAATAACTGAAATCTCCACACCCCAAGTCTTTAGATTTATGAGAAAGAACGCAGAAGCTTGTGGGCCCCAACAATCCCACGTACGAAGCCTACTCCTCTGTTTAGTGCATGGGTATCTATACTGTCAGCACCCTCTACGAAGATTTAATTAATTACAGACCGGGACGTCACTGTAAGCAATATATCGGCACTGTTATTTATCCATAACCCAGTAGCAGGTGCTCAAATTGGAAGAAACCAAGCTCTGATGAAAGGACGCAACCACATCGATATTCACATCCACCAGATGCAACTCCAAACCACCAACGAAACTCCACTACCTACTAATATCCGATCACAACATAGTCAAGCCAATGTCGAACTTCTCGACGAAAACAAGCTATTTTTATTAGAGAAAATAAGAGTATAGAATTTAAGAGGTGACAAAGTAATGGGTGGTCTATGAACTCAATCTATACCTGTCGCTCTTTTTAGCTCTGTGAAATCATAGCCCTGACACCTCGAAGTGTGTTTACGGACTCGGGTTTTTGAAGATACTTTAGTACCTCCTGTCAATCATTGATAGGAGGTATCAACGTACCTTTATAATTATTCTGCAATTAGATTGACGAATAATCGATGGGTGTCGAAATGCAACCTAATAGCTGAGGCTAACTACTCAAAAAGGTAGGTGCAACGCGACTTTATTATAAAAACTTGATATGTGAATGTATAATAAAATGCAGTGAACAAAAGTTAGAATTCAATTACCGCTGTCCTTGGATGAGCGGGTTAAACCGGATCCCTACTGCAGTTAAGTAGCTTTGCGGGTTCTCTGGTTTGAAGCAGGGTTAGTGTTCCGTCAACTCAACGTAATCTACAAACAATCTGGCATGCTTCAGTTCGTGGGGATTGACTTTGCTCCTCGCTACTGATGTTGGCCATTCCGTTGGCGCATTTCGGTTAAATATCTCTAAGTGGCGGATTACCATTCGGTTAGGGTGAAATAGTTACTAGATGTAGCTCGATGATGGGGTTCTGGTTGTCTGTAATAAACGTCTGCCTTCTTTATTAAGTTCATCGTTCTGGTTCACATGACGGTATGTATACTACTTTTGAGGTCAAACTGAATGATAATAACGTGTTTAATGAGTTCCCATTACTAGTAGAGGATTTGATACTAATTGTTAAATTAGATATTACAATCCTATCTCTTGTCATGTCCCACGTTTTGCCTCGTATTTTTAGATTCGCTTGAGTTTTACGTCCGCCAGTCTGACATGGTGTAACCCTCTGCCCCTCGTGGCACTGTAATGGTGCCTATCCATATCGAGTAGGTGTCGTTTCTAACGTGACAGTACAGTACATTCCGTTCGTCCTTCCTTGCATTCGCCAAGTGCATATGGGTACTGTGGTCAGTGGAGATGATCATCCCGCGTGTAATACTGTCGTGTATCCCTGCTCTACTGTAATTATACAGTTATACGTATGACAATTTGCAAGTTGTGGGTAACCTACCGCGTTTTATGGTTTGAAAATTTTGACTGTCAAGCAAACTATGGTTTTTACCCTTTTGCACGGATTAGATTTTCTATCTCGGGCGTTCATGTTTTACCTTCCTCGGATTACTTTAGTCCACAATCATCCCTCGTCCGCCGATGCGTCTCGGTACTACGTTGCTCATTGTAGGCTTTCATGGAGTCTTCACGTACCTTCCCTTACCATGTAGTTATCGCTTTCATCGTCGTCGTCAATCATCATTATCGACACAAGCGACATCATCAGAGTTACTATCATCATTAGCAACATCATCATCAGCGACATCGTCCTCATCAACAACATCATCATTTTAGTTATCAACATCACCATCATCAACATCATCATCAATCATTTAGCAACCTCATCATCAGCAATAGTCATCATCATCATCAATCATTTAGCGACATCATCATCAGCAATCGTCATCATCATCATAAGCAACATCTTCATCATCAGCAATAGCCATATCATAATCAGCTATCATCATCATCATCATCTTTAGCAACATCTTTATCATCGTCATCAATCATTAGCGATCATCATCATTATCTGGTCCGTGTCGTTCGAATTCGTCATCGTATCAAATATTAGATTCGACAATGGGATTATTCTTTCTCTAATACGGATTGTTGTCCGGCATCAGGCACTTTGGATATTCTTTCGTCTATCCGAACGGCGCCGAAACCTGTGGTAAGATGTCCTTTTAGAGAGTTTATTAATATCTGAAATGTGTCTATTCATTATTCTTCTTTTTCCAACCTAACAAGGTGTGGAAGGTAAAATTAATCCGACGTAATTCGAGATGGGGTCAAGGAATGGTTACACGTGTGGTAAAATCCTACTGTTAGTAAGTGGTCAAATTACTACATTAGATTCTGCTAAATTTTAACAGAATCTACTGTAGTATTTTAAATTCGAAACAAATGTATCGCAAAATAAATCATTAGCTACTTGCATGTGTTGAAACGCCCAAATGGATGACACGTGAATCAACGGGAAGGTATTGGATGGGAAAAGGTAAAACAGGAAGCACGATGGTGTGAATCAACTGTGAAAGCATGGACCCGGGTAAACATCTGTGAAATTTCAGGCGGAAAGTGACTGAAATTTAGAGTTACGGTGTGTTATGTGCCCCATAGGTTTTAATTGTAGGTGCTAACGTCATAAGACGACGACGTATTCATCAATACTGTCGTTTATCCAATCGGTAATTATTTCATCAAGATTTAGACGAGGGGGTTGTTTCCTGAACGTGCCATAATATGGACAGCGAAGATGTGATCCAACAACCGAGTCCGAACGTAGCATGTATAGAAACTCAATAGGTTAGTATGGAAATGAAAGATGTTCCTGTGCAAATTAGTATACAGTAGCTGTGGCCAAAACCAGATATCCTACGTGTAAGATACAGTAATTCCAACTCTGGATCGAACTACTGTTGTATGATCGACACCTGTCACAGATCAAACTACTGTAGACTTATCTACACCTGTGACGGATCAACCTACTGTAAGTGTGAATTAAACCGTCTCCCTGACAATGCACAACCTTCAGCTTCGAAGACAATGATACCATCTTTGAGATGAAAACAAACACGACGGACCTACTGTCTGCGTTTCCATGCTTTGGTATTCTCTTTTCACTATAAAAGTGCATTTCGCATCTTTCCCTTTTCCACCTTTCTATCCCCTACAGTGATTTCATTCTAATAATTAAACTTCTAAGTTTCTGTTTTAGATACCGACTGGTGTAGTCATCATGTCACGAGAAGTCGAGCTTTCGTATAGTTACGAACTTGTTCAGCTACTCGTCCCCGACCTACTTCGCAGTGCGACTTATCCGTGTCCTCCCTACTTTCTAACCCATTGCTTCATGATCTATCCCCTGACCTACGTCTGTAAGTTGTGTTTCCGAAAATGAGCGAAAAAATTTTGAGTGGCCAAAAAATTTAATTTTTTTCGGGACTAAAAATAATTTTCAAATGTTGTTCAGATTGTATCAAAAAAATGTACTTTTACGGAAACGACCAATTTACTTCACTTTAAAAGTTGTTGGCAATTTTGATAAACGAAATTATTTCGAGGAGATTCTAAATTAAAGAAATTACATCCCCGAAATATTTTTGCATTCCCGATATTTTGTGTCACCAATTTTGCAGTCCAAAATCATTTTGACAATAGTCATAACAATTCTGAAGACTTTCATAATAGTTTTGACAGTCGAAATTCATACGATTAAGTTTCTAGTTTGCACCCTTAAAGGATATCAGTTATATGAAACGTAGTCATTTAACAACTCTGCTACAGCTAGCAGAAGAGTTTGGTAGTACCATGTTCACTCTACGATTCAGATGTCGTAATGAATCTTGTTCATTTTAATGCACTACCATGAATGGTTTGGACACACAGGTTTCGATGAGCATGCTGTAGTGGAGCAGAATGATGTACGCAGGAATAAATGGCGTCGTTTGGAGCTACCTCTATCCCACCAAGTGGGTGGATTGGGTGATATACTTCCAGTTGATCGCATGACTTATCAATTAAACTACGAAGATGCTGAAGAAGACGCGCACTATATATACACTTGAATCAACCATACCTGCAGATCTGCAAGAAAGACCACCAAGTATGGAAGATGCTGAGAATATTGAACAAAATTTGGAGATGAATGCTATGGTGGAAGAAGTATTCTCCCTCAGTCCAATGGTATGAGACAATGTCGGTAATCATATATTATCACTCTTTACGAGAAATAGTGGAAAATGGAATAGTTTATTACGTTGTATAAGAATATAGATTAGATCCTCGAATGTCTTAAACGTCGAACAAAACGATCGGAGGAATCCAATCTTCTTCAATTCCGCAGCCAGAAGCTCATACGACAGCTTCAGTGTGCTTTGTGTAGTCCGTAGAGTGACGTTCGCAACTTGGCGACCGAACCTGAGGCGGCAGCGACGCCTGGGACTGTCTGTAGCTTTAGCCAGATATCCCTGACTCGGTCAGTGTTGGAGTACAGAAACGCACCCTTGATGCCGAGATGCTCCATGGTCCAATCATTCACAGTGTTCACATCTAGGAGGATCCAAACGGTCTCAATGAATTCGCCAGGCGCGTAGAATTCGCAATACTCCAACGTTTCCGTTTGTAGATTTCCGCACGCGATGAGCCTCGCCCTGAACCTTGACCGCCTTCCGTTTTCATCTCGTTTTAATTTGAGGATGAATCCGGACGGGATGATCTTGACGCCTAGTGGATCGTTTTTATCATCTCTCCAGGTCCTCAAGTCGATGAGGGCCTTGAAATCCTCATCTATTGTCGAATCAGCGCAAATGATTCGATCGTCCGAGCGGTTCATGAGACACGAAGAGAGTGTCGATGTTGAGAAAATGTTGATGATGGGGACAGGAGGATGATGATTATTATAATATGTTGATGATGTGGATTGTCAATGTTTACTCGAAATCGAACTTGGTTTTATTATTGGAAACGATTATTTTATTAGTCAACCTAGCTGCGTTATCTTTTATTATAATTTTCGTGATATATCCTGCAATCCTCCGGAAAATGCGAATGAAGTGTGTGAATAAAGTGTGAGAATAAAGTGTGAATAAGAGAAATAGTCGTTCAGATGGTAAGTGGAGCGGGCAGATAAATTCACTTGAGAGTGTGGTAATTATAATAAAGTGGCTAACTATTTTGTGCTATATGCACTTAACGAATATCTGATGATAGACGTTATGGTCGACCTATTTCCTTGATACGTTGTAGTACCTTTTCGTTAATCTAGGTCTGGAGGTGTGGTTATCACCTCTTGGGAACTCCCGAGGTTTTTGAGTTCCCAAAATGACTGCTAAGTCACCTTTTGCTCTGTGGGCGAGTGGTTGATTCGCGACAGGCGCAATGGTTCGATGGTCGTTCGCGAAGTGTTCGTAACTCGTATCTGCGTATCTGGGTTCTGAGAAATTCGTTAGGTAAATCGTAAATGTCTACCTTTTCTTTATTGACTTCCTCGCGCTGGTGAGAATGGTATGTATACTAGATAAATCCAATTCAATTTTGGATCAGGTCCTGATCTACAAGTGTAGCAGAAATATACTTTTGGAGCTTGACAAAATTACTCAAGGTCGAATCTCTAATTTGAACACGTGTGTCATACCACTTAATTCGATAGTTGAATAAGCGTGTAATCCTTCTCAGCATAAATTCAGAATACAGTAATTTTGTACAAATCATTTTCCGTGTAATGGTTTATTCTCTAGTATTGTTGCCAGTGTCAATAAGTTATTTTTGTTACCCTGATTATCTCTCATTGTGCCCTGTTTGGGTTTTTTCTTCCTTTGTGTGCCGCCGCATCGTCATCGTCCACTTGAGACGTTATCCTTCTCCTTAGAGAATCTCCTCTTATATCAAGCGTCATCGACCTCTTCTTTCCGTCTTCCTCCGTTGTTCTCCCTGCGATATCGTCCATCCCCCTATTCCCATTTCACCGTCATCTCTCCACTACCATCTCGCGACGCGCTTCACGGCCATCTTTCCACAATACTTTCAATCATCCCGCGACGCACTTTAGCGCCATCTTTCCACCATCATCCTTCGCACGAATGAATCGCTCGTTGTGTCTACCATGAATAGGGATGATAATAATAATAATAATAATAGGATGATTATGATTATGATTATGATTTGAATAATATTAGGATGGTGATGATTATGATAGTATGTTTATGATGGGGATGATGATGATAATAATATGATGATGATGGTTAATGTTGATCGTTGACGGTGATGTTGATGGAGCTAATGATGATACTGACGATAACTGACGATGATTTTGACTAAAGTGAAGATGATAATGACGAATATATGATATTGATACAGATGAGAATGAGAATGATATGTTGATGATGGAGATTATAATATAGATGATAACATGTTGATGATAGAGATGATAATGATGATAACATGATGAAGATGGGGATGATGAATACGATAATTTGGTTGCCAACTTAGTCTGGTCCTCAGGGTCGAAACCGCTTATTCGATTTCCGAAGACTGAAGTGCATGCGGCAGATGGTTATACAGCGTAGAAGAATATATGACAATGTTTCCGACTATTTCTTTGGTCCTCCGGAACGAAGCCTCGTGATTGATTTCCGAAAACAAGAGGTGCGTCCACGGCGGGAATAGTTTTCGTATAGTTATGTTGCCAACTTTTATCTGGTCTTCAGGGTCGTAGCCGCATGTACGATTTCCAAAGATAAAAGTGGGTCTTGCAGTTGATTTATTGTAGTTGATCTGAAGAGAGAAGAGTGAAAAAGACCTTCAAAGCCGGTGATAAATGTTTAAAAAACCTCAAAATTTGATGAATGACATTTCAGTAAATCATTGTTTTGGTTTACAATTACAGAATAAAACATTGTTCTAGATTACAATTACAGTTATGCGTAAAATTTAAATCTTGAATAAATATTATTATTATCAAATTTTGATAAAAAAATATTAAATAAAATTTACAGTACTGGTAAACAATAAATTTCATTGTTCACCAGTACTGTAATGTTAGCGTACTGAAACTTGTACGTCTATTCATTTATTCTAATCAACAGAATAATCAACACCAAAAGCAACAACAACAGCAACAACAACAGCAACAACAGCAACATCGACAACTGATTTTGGTTTTCGATTATTGATTCCTTCAAATCCATTGAATTTTGTTGTATTTGTTTCGTTTTTGACATTTCTTTCCTATCTTCGCCATCCGGCCTTCACCACCTCCTCTTCCGGTTCATCAGACCGGCTTATTATTTGCTCAGCTCTTTGTATGATCCAGAGCTGCATGCGCATCTCTCCGAAACACGCTTCATGGTCTACTATGTCCCGCCCTGGGATTCTATGTAACCCCCACACAAGATGCCTCTTTCACAGGCAAGTTTTTCATTTCTCATATTCCTCTCATACAGCCATCCAAAACTAAAATCTCCACCACGCATCATCTGCAACAAGCGAAACCACCATAAAAAATTCACTCGTCAACAATATCCAGTACGTCTCGTTGCATTGTTTTTGATTTTTTTCCCCGGAATAAAACATTTTTCTGACTTCTTTATTTTTCCTTGTCATCATTCATCCTTCTTCGCCTTCTTCAATTTGCGTGCTAATGCGAAAACGAAAACGAAAATAAATAAACAACCGAACACGCGCTCAACGCTTCAACCAGAATTCATTTACCATCTTCACACGTTTCGTCTTGCACAACTTTCGAACTTTTCCGATTTCATGCCAATTATCAACAACTCAACCATACTAGATGCCTAAATCTGCTATGACATTAGCCAATCTCTTAGATGAAAGCAAAGACGAGCAGGTCTTGAAAGAGGCATGTGTCGGACTTTGTCAAGGTTTTGGTAAAGTAATTCCGAAGATCTTATACAAGCAATTTTGGAAGCAAACGTCGTCTCGAAACTCGTTGCGCTTTATGTCCGTCCAAATATCTAACCATTCCAATACCCATTCAATCTGCTGCATTACAAGTTTTGGATAATGTAGCATGCGGAGATGATCGTCAAACTCAAGTTGTTATTGACAGTGATACATTACCTTGTCTAAGAGCCTTATTATCATCATCTGATCGAGTAATTAGGAAAGAGGTTTGTTGGATAGTTTCTAATATAACTGAATCATCACATCAAGTTCAAGATGTTCTTTATGCTGATATTTTACCACCTTTACTAAATATTTTGGATAATAAAGACCCTGCGTGTAGAGAAGATGCGACTTGGGTACTATTAAATTTATCTAGTAACCGCGACTCTAATCAAATAGCTTATCTTGCTGAAAGGAATGATTTTCGCGCTCTTTGTAATCTATTGGCTTGTACGAAGGATTTAGATGTATTGTGAAAGGGATGTGGAACTGTTGCTGCTGTTGCTTTGAAAGGATTAAGAAATATTTTAGTATGTGGACATACGGCTTCTTAGTCGGATCCGAATGGCTATAACAAGATAGCTTCTCTTGTTCCTGAAACACATGGTGTTGAACGAATTGAAGCATTGGCTAATCATGAATCTGCAGAAGTTATAAATCGTGTACGTTTCATTCTTGAACAAATTTTTGGAACAGAACCTACTAGTGTTGATTATATCAATAATGCGGCACTTGCGTTTCCTTCATCTGCGAATTCATCATTATCATTACAAAGTCATTCGTCGTCAATGGGTCATGGAGGTTGTTCATGTACATTTCAACAACATCAACAATATTCACACAGCGGCGCACATTATCAAGCAAACGGACTCTACGATATCGGTGGATATCTAACGACTAATGCGATTATTTCATCGCATTTCGCAAGTTTCGGCGTAGATCACAGTATTTCATTTCATTTCCATGCAGACGGTGATATAATTGATGTTTCTGGATCTTCATCTGGTTCATCGACCGATTCTGATCCTGAGGATGATGATTCGGATTCCGACTTGATTCCACCACCTCCGTCACCATGTACGTGTATGTTATGTACAGATACCTCTCCATTGGTCTAGTGACGCGCACGTGGGAAAGGTGCCGGTACGGAAGAGTCTGAAGAGGGAAGACATGATGGGGATGGGTAGGGTGTACGTAATATCTGTGATTTTTGTTCTGGTGGAGGTCGATTGGGTGATGGACGTGCAGGACTAGTGGTAACGGTGGAGGAGGAGGTAATAATAACCATACTCATTACTTGCTGAAGAGAGGCAAATCATAAAAGAGAAATAGAAAGAAGCAATTGACATTAAACGAGAAAATATGATTGTGGTGATGAAAAAGGCAATTGCTTGGACTCTTCAAGGCGGTGAGCCTCGTTCTTTGCTACGTGCAGCAGCACGAGCGGTTAAGATGGAACTGGATAAAAGCGACGGAAGTAATATAGGAAAGGGACGTGATCGAACTGGTGGTAGTATACATCCAGCACAATCTGGTGAACATCAGTCTCCTTATCAAGTTAATATTTGTCATCATGTACATCGTCATGATCATCCAACTCAACAACAGCGCTTTCAATCGCCTCGTGCACCAACAAGTTCACTTACTGTTGGTGCAAGTGCATCTGGTAATAATTCGGCTACTACATTAACTACTACTACGAACGTTATGAGTGATAAAAATGGTACGGTTGGAACATCTGAAGGACAATCACATTAATCAATGTTTTCAGAGTATGGGCACTACGAATTAAATTAAAGTGAATCAACTAAAAACAATCATCAGAATATTAAAATTACAACTGGTGGCAATAAAGAAAGAAGAGATAATGGAGGATGAATAAAAGTGGGAATCATACACACCGAAACACGTTTTTGTTTGTTTGTTTGTTTTGTGATTTTTGATGTTGGGTACAAAGAGTGAGGGTGCGAACTTGTTGTTGTGTGCACGTTCAACGACGCGACTGCGGTAATGAATACGGCGGGTACGATGGTGTGGGTGGCGTTTCCTAATAGGGATGGTGCGACTGTGTTGTTTTGTGCACGCGCAACAACGTGACGGTGACGACGAAAAATACTAAAATGGTATGATTGACTTAATCGAAAGAAACAAATCAAAAAGCCTACTTCTTATTAAAAAAAGTGTAACGAAAAGTTAAATTTTTCGATTTCGATTTCGACGGGGTGTTCACATCCCCAACAGGAACGGCTCAATTACGATAAAAGTTGTGTGCTGTGCCGTTTTAAAAAGGGAAGATCCTGTCTTTATGAAATGCGAGATTCTTATATCAGTGAAATGCTGAGACTCATACCTTTCAGATGAGCCGATAAACACCAAGATCCCCCCATTAGTATTTGTTCCTGGTTCTCATCGACATCAAGCTTGAAATTGATTGAAAATCCGAAAGTCGAACAGGAGCGGGGGAAAATGTAGAAACAAAAAATTTACTTCCTTGATCAGAGCATTATTTTCATTTTTTTTAAATATATTTTTTTAAATATATTTTTTTAAATATATTTTTTTAAATATATCTTTTAAATATTTTTTCTTAAATATTTTTTTTTAAATATTTTTTTAAAATATTTTTTTAAAATATTTTTTTTAAAATATTTTTTTTAAAATATTTTTTTTAAATATTTTTTTGTATTCTGATCGAGGAAGTAAATTTTCAAAACTGTTTTGCTCCTTCGTTA
Source organism: Odonthalia washingtoniensis (assembly GCA_032358235.1). NCBI lineage: Eukaryota > Rhodophyta > Florideophyceae > Ceramiales > Rhodomelaceae > Odonthalia > Odonthalia washingtoniensis. The sequence goes on along the minus strand of JAULBU010040651.1, from coordinate 1,071 downwards.
ACCAACGACACCAAAACCATAGAGGGATGAACAATAGCAACCTCAGTGACAATGAAAGTTCCTTCGAATCAGGCGTAGATCACGCAAGGAAACATTTCGATGACATGCATTCATTGTGCACATGTGACCCACCCTGCCCAGCTGAAGAATGTTTGGAAATGTCACAATGTTTTGCAAATATGGTAGAACAAGACAGAGTCAATTCTATCCGATTCATGCTCTTACTACTTAATTCCAACCAAAATACAAATGAACTCCTTTATAACACGAGACATATTGACGCAAAAAAGCGACAATTATGTCGCGATAATTCACCAAATACTTCTTCGTCAATGTACGATATTAACGGTATTAGACTTTGCCGACATGTTTTTGTAGGAACAGTACAGATGAATCCAAGAACAGTCAACAGACATACACAATCTATTTCAACTTCTATTAATGTTGCAGTATATAACGCTGACCTACACAAAAGAAGAGCAAATATTCATACATCTCAAACAATAGTTGCAAAAACATTTTTAGACAATTATGGTAATGAACATGCTTTGGCATATCCAACTGGACGGGGTTCATCAGATGATCATCCTGTTCTACTGCTACAGAGTGATACGGAACGTGAAGATACATATGTAGAATATAAATTGAGATGGAAAAGAATGATGGAATATCACAACCAACAGCAACAGTTACAACAAAAAGTTATATGCGATCAAGATTCTCCTTTACCAAAAAATGCATTTCTGAGGGTATGGAAGAGCCAAATTCCATATTTACGGATTTCAAAACCAGGCTCCGACTTTTGCGATACTTGCACTGAACTTAAAAACTACATTTCATTACAAATTATTTTACCAATTGGTAATGAATACCTAATTGAATCTTTAAAATATCCTTGGAAAATCATAGGGTACGAGCTGGTACAGAATTTAACCATTACCGACATTTAATGAAAGAATGTCAAAACGAAGGTAGTGGATATGTTCATCTAGTGTTCGACTTTGCGGAGAAAGTTCTGCTTCCTAGTTTACTACGTAAACCAGGGCAACTACACTTCATTACTGGATTAAA